>JAAAKQ030000129.1:0-19044 GCA_010016005.3 Zanna intricata | reverse complement strand
CACACGCTACAGTTCTTTCATCTCATCCTCTGAAGATATAACCTAATGGTGATTCCGGAGGTGAAAAAAAAAAAAAATAAAAAAAAATATGTTCAAAAAAATAAGAAAATAAAATCATACCTCCCTATGTGGTTGAGATAAAATATTAATTGAAATTACCAAATAATCGGGATATCATCAAGTTTTTTAGACGTGACCGACCGGCCCAGACCTTGAGCTGATGCGCACAACGGTACAACGCACAACTCCTCTGAGCCACTGTCAGCCATTGCAATGGTGGCAGTTTAGCAGAAAGGACAATGTATCTTTTTTCATTAAAGGAATGCGATTCAGTTATAACTGTTCAACGGACTCTTTGGCGTGTTTATAGAAATAATAAACGGATGCAAACAGTATTAGATTGTGACAACGTGGAAGTGAAAAAGTCCCCCGGACGGCCCAAAACGAATGATGAAGTACTTCGGCGTATTCGCAGTTAAGCGTATATGCCGAAGTTGTTTAAGAACCCCTAAAAAATAAATTTCTAAGGGGAAGTTTACAGTTAGAAATTCTAAGGACAACTATTCAAAATATGTTCCAAAAGCGTTTTCCCCTTTACGCTTACAAAATCCATATTAAACATCAAATTACACTTACGGATCATCCGAAACGTGTTATGTTTTTTTTTCGAGTGAAAAAATTCCGTGTCGGTTGTTGAGTCAGCCTGCATAATTGTAGGATATGTAGATCTCAGCAATCCAATGAAATTATTGACTATGTCAGAAATTCCCCAAAAATAAACTGTGTGGTGCGGTTTGATATCCCATCATGTTTATTTAGATATGCTAAATCTGTACGTTTTTCCGGAAGATGATCAAATTGAATAAAATGTAATGTTGCTTTAAAATTGCAAGAAGGTGGTACGCCCCCACACTTTAGCTTAGGCGTTCGACGCCTAAACATAAAGGCCCAAACAATTAGGCGTTCGACGCTCTCAATGAAACATTCTCTAATTGTTGGATTAGTACAGCTGGTTCCGTGCTTTGGCCTCCGAGAAGCCTAGATTTGACATAGACTTTTTTCTATGGAATACGGTAAAAATATTGCCTAAAGTGAAAAAACCAGGGATGTACAACATTTAAAAACAACGGATCACTCTTGCTGTTGCTATAGTTACGCTTACGAATATCCAGCGGGCCTAGGCAGAAGTCGATTATTGGCTGGATGTAAAAAGAACTATTTGAGTTTGAGAATTTAAAATAAAAATACTTCTTTAATTATCTAGTAGTTTCTGGGATACGATTATTTTATTTCTGCAATTTTTATCGATAATCTCTTATATAATCATAATAAATTATGTGTTTCTTTCTTTCTTTTTCTGTTTAGCATCCGGAATCACCGTAAGGTAATACGGTAGTGATTAAACCTCACACTGAATAACAAAGTCATTTTTTATTATCAGACTTGTAATTTTATATTATCAAACTTTATTTATGCTACAGTTTTTTTTTTTTTTTTTTTTAATTTTATTTCCTGGCTATAGCACTATTGTTACTACACTAGTTATATGTATTAAAGGAAACTGTATAGATCGATCCAAAATTTTGGCTATTGTGGTTTTTGGACATGTTGACGTTTAAAAACCCCCTTAGCTTAATAAAACTAAAAAAAAGTAGAAATGTCTAATATGAATGCACGTTTTATGGCTTGTGCTTTTAATTTCTCCTTACTGGGTCAACATAAATTCTTTGATGATTTGTACAATTTCAACATTTGATGTAGGAATTTTTAGCAAAAATAAAAAAGGGAAACCCGTAGTTTTTTCATCTTTAGTTTTTTACTTTTTAATTTTCGTAAAAAATTATTAGCTTTAGTACAATCATTTCGACAGTTGCTGAAAATTCAAATGTACTTAATATGATGTAAATCACATGGGAACTTTTACAAAAAGGATGTCTTAAGGTAATAAATAATAACATTTTTTGATTATTTTATAATTTCTGATACTTTATCTGTTTGTCGAAGTGTAGTTATTAAAAATTTTATATAAGGTAGCTACCAATCAATGCTATTGGACGTAAAAGTCCGAACAAAAGAGTCAAAACAATAAGGTTTGAAAATGGAGTGGTTGCGAAACGCGTCAACTAGAAATAAAAGAATGAAGTTAAGAAAGGTAGGAAGTACTAAACATAAAACCTACAGTTTTTTTTTTTTTTTAACCTCCGGATCCACCGTTAAGATATATCTTCAGAGGATGAGATGAGATGAAAGGCCGAGCGCTACCGCTCGCGCCACGGAGGCCGGCTAAAAACTAGTAAATATTACATTAAACAACAAGTAAAATGTCACTTATTCAAGGAAACGAAATGGAATATAAAATAGTTAATTAAGAATATTGATTATTTCTCAATTAAAGTTTTCATATTACATAATTTTTAAGACAAAAATTTAATTTGATCAAAGGATTGAATAGAATCCATTTTTTTCGTATTTGAAATAAAAATCTATTAAGAACAAAGCCGGAAATGTTATATAACCCTATGCGGGATGTTTTTTTTAGTTACTAATATTTTCCATTTTTGTGGAAATATGATTTTGTCCCGCAAAATCATATCTTATTAATTTTATTATTATATTTCGTTCTTTATACTTCCTTGTACGAAGTGATCGCAAAAATTTCAGTTTTTAGATTTCAATGAAAATAGCAATTTTGACCATGTCCGGCGTGACATCTGTCGAGTTTGAACGTATGTATCTCGCATAACTCAAAATTAATTGTAGGATGTTAAAATTTTGAATGTAGGATTGTTGTGAACCTCTCGTTTTGATTGCAGTCGACTGGACCAAAAGCGCTGAAAAAAAGTCCAAAATTCAAAAAAATTTGGATTTTTATTAAAATTAAAAATTTTTATTAATAAATATTTGGATCTTACAAGAGGAAGGCACCAATTATCTTCATTTCCTTTTTTTAATCTAATTTTTAACTAATTTTTTAAAACTATTTTTTACATTTAAATATATGGATTTATTAATAATTATTAACCTGTGATTATAAAAAAAATGTGTATATGAAATTTAATAGGCGTACAAGGAAGTCATATATTCTCCACCTCAGATTTTTTATATCCTATTACTGTTGATTTAATTATAAAATAAGTTTTTGTGAGCTACAAAATATGGTTTATATCTATACTCGTATATATAAATTTATTTTTTCAGTGTTATACATCTGTTTCTTATTAAACAGCAAAAATCGATCTTAAACATTTCCACGCCATCCTTGTTTTTTGTTTTCCTTTATCTTTAACAACTTACGTTTATGTTTACATTACTACTTAACTGAGGTTTTTAGAGGTTAACATGAAGCTACTTCTGAAATAAACTTTTATTTCTATTCAGTTTTTAGTCAGATAATAATGAAAATGAATTTTGTGGTTCCTATTATTAAAATGCAAATAAATAAATTAAAAGAAATCTGTTAATAACGAGTGTTTTTTTTTAATTTAATCTTGATAAATCTATTGTGTGTAGGCTCATTTTTATATGTTTATATTGTTTGATATTGCAATTTAAAATTACTTTTCCTTTACACGATATAACTTATTATGCAACTTATTATTATTATTTTTTTTTCTTTATGGAAGAAATGAAAATAGGTTCATTATTCAGTCTTACTCATTCCAGTTTTTATATCTTGATTGGTTTTAATCACGTTTAGATAAATCAGTTGTTATTTATTTTATTATAAAATACTTTTAAAAAAAGTAATAACATTACCGTGATAATTTGTCTAAAACATATTTTTTAATTTATAAAAAGAACGAAAGTTTGTCTATTGAGCTGTTTGCAACAGCATTACGAGAGAACCAATCGACCGATTGCTTTCAAATTTTCAGGATATATTTATGTTATCCCAGGGATGATTTAAGTCTCATAACGAGGCCGTTACCTCCTTTAGGGTGAAGTTGTGAATTAAAGATATTTATTAAAGAAACAAAAAATAATCCGTTTACTTCATTCTGTCGCCTCGTCAACAGAAATATAACGAAATAAAATGACTAATTCATATTCCTTTAATAACTATCTATAAAATATATGATATTCACACCACTATAATTAGTTCTATTTGTCTTTTGTAAATTAATATTTTATTAATTTATTTGTAAAGTTAAGTAATGTAAAGTTTGTATTCATTTTTCGTCATTTCCTCTTGTCGCTTATATATTTATTTTTGTACATAGCGTACCATTTTATTATTCATTCTTCTTGTTCAACCTTCCATGTAGTTTAAATTTTATTCGTTGTGCCCTCAAAGCAGAGAATGCATCTAGAATGATCATCAAATGTAGCTGGGTTTCACGAGAATAACAAAACGAATGAAAAATTAGATCAGCACTTGGAGGTTGAACGAGCATATAAATGCGAAGGTTTTTCACAGCAATGAGAATAACAAAGGCATTGCAGTCCAGCGCTTGACAATCTCGGTTTAAATATGACTAAATTTTATTAAAATATCTCTGTCCATTTTTGAGATATAATTTTAAATTATAAAACAAAATGGCTGAGATAAAAAAAATGTTTCCAAACGTACATATGCTGTAGGAACATTTTAACATTTTGATTTGAGAAATCTGCTCTGAGTTTTTTAGCGTCTTTCATGGGCATCTATACAGTAAATTTTATTGCATTTTAAAATTATTTAAATATTTCTAAAATCAAAATCGAAAAATAAGTCTTCGTTGATTTTTTTTTTTTTTTTATATCAGACTTCTCTTCTGCAATAAGATAATTTAATACCAATTAATTAGTTTAATGCAATATGTTTTTAACACAAATTCAAACTTTTTTTTTTCTTAATCAATTAATTTTTACTAGATTATTGTAATTATATCTTAAATTCATTAAAAACGTATATTTATTTCAAAAAACTAATATTAAAATTAAGAGAACCTTATGTTGCATCCATAACACCAATAGTCATTACTTTGGATGTGAGCTATCATTTGTCATAAAAATTGAAATATACTAGTTATGTCAGGCATAATTTACCAGTAACCAATGTGGTTATTTTTTTATTCTTTATTATTATTATTTTTTTTTTTTTTAAGAGAAACTGGCCTGTTTAGTTTCATGTTTTTCCTTTACATAATTATTTTTAATAAAAATTATTATTAATTTTTTTTAAACTAAAGTGATCGATTAATGTTAAAGAGTAATAAAAAAAACCTGTCGTAGATGATACATTCAAAAATCAGTTTTATTGTCACTACCTTAAAAAGTAGTACATTTAAAAGAAAAAACAAGTTGCTGGGTAATGTTAGACGGGGAATCCATAAAAACAAATTTTTCAGGACTAAGTGAGAGCGGGACGATTCATGGGATACTTCCACTACTACATTGACCTTAATCTATCCTTTTGACTTACTGAGAACAAAGTGCTAGTTTTAAGTACCATCTTTTAAAAAAGAAATTGGCAGGTGAAGATCATTGACTTGAACTCCAGTACTATCATTCTTTCTATGAAGCACTTTTAACGCAACTAATTTCAGTACGCATTTTTTTATTTAGATATAAATTTTACATAACATATGTGTGCAATTATTAAAAAAAAACGCATCTGATGTGGATACCACATGACTTCCTTGTACAAAATTCCAAAAATAATACGATTCTAAATTATAATTTTCAATTAATATTAAATGATCAGATATTTCACAAAATCTATTACTTACACACTTATATAATAATGCATATTAAGTTACATATACACATTTTTAAAAGTTCATAAAATTTTATTTCACTAATAACTACTGATTATTTTTTATGTTATTATTGAATTATTTACCATAAAACTTTATTTTTTCAATCATGGGTTAATGATTTCATGTTCATGTTAAAGAATAATAAAAAAACCTGTCATAGATGATGTAACACATTCAAAAATCAGTTTTATTGTCACTACCTTAAAAAGTATTACATTTAAAAGAAAAAACAAGTTGCTGGGTAATGTTAGGCGGGAGGGGGGGTTAGTTATTGATAAATAAATCAATAAATTTAAATTTAAAAAAAAGTTAAAAAAAGAAAAAGAGATGAATTCCCTTATGTGCCTTCCCATATAAGATCAAAATATTTCATAAATAAAAATTTTATTTAGCTCTAACAATGGACCCAATGAAAATAAGTACCACTTATTGAAATGAAGATATCTTTGAAAAGCTCTCAATGAGGGCTTATTATTGCACTTAAAAAAATCCAAAATCCAAATTTTTTAGGACTATGGGTTTTTTTTTTTGATACTTATTGTTCAGTCGATTGCAATCAAAAGGGAAGGTGCACAACTAGGTGTTAGAAAAATCCTACATACAGAATTTCAACATTCTACGATTAATCGTTTTTATGTTATGCCTGATACGTCACGCCGAAACTAATCAAAATGGACTCTGATATGGTCAAAATGGATAATTCCGTTGAACTCTGTAAACCGAAATTTTTTGCGATCACAATATTATTTTACTTGTACAAGGAAGTAAAAAAGTTGTCAGATTAAGATAATGTTTTTGTTTTTTACAACCGTTATATATGTTAAGAAAAATTCAGATTAAAAAAAATTAAAACGGGAAGTTAATAGAAGATTTTTTAAATTTATTTATTTTTTAAGAGATTTTTTTATAACACATTATAAGAGTAAAATTTAATATAATATAATTAATAGTAGATATAGTTAAAATAAAAATAAAATTAATATATGATAAAGCAAATGTAATTTTTGTGTAATTAAATGTGTAACAAAATTTCTACGCAAAGAAAATACTGATAACCAAAAATGCTTATAAATCGGTATAGTTAAACATTTTTTAAATATGCTTATAAAAAAAATATATATTATTTTATAAAACAATTTTTTTTTAAACGACAATGAAGGAATGCACTGAAACACACCCTGCAGGGTCTTCGCAGGGTGTGCCGGGCTCAAAGCCAGAATGACATGAGGACTTAGCGACCATGAAACAATGTTGCCACCCCCTACCGACTAAACCACCCTCGCCATTTCCCAGGGACGACTGGAACGGCCTTTCGGCATCTTATCAGTCAGCCCTGAGTGTCGTGGAAACAGATTAACCTAACCTTTTGTCCTTCTCGCTTGGGGTCCTGCAGAGGAGCTCCCCTTCGAGGTCCTCCTGGAATCATTGAGGCACGTCGACTCCCTGCTTGTGGAGTGCCGACGCGTCCCTCCTCCAAGAGACTACCCGTCCCGCCCTAATAGCCTAAACCTAAAGGGGCTGCATGCTCATAGAAAAATTATAAAACAAATTAGAATGAGGCAAATGTGGTTGAAAAATGATCTATATCAGTCTATATATCACTCCAGTCCATGGAATATACTCTTCTGTAGTCTCACAAATAGTATTTTGTGGTTTTATTCTGTAATATTTTCTACAGATTTGAATTTTATTTTCAAACTTGATACCCCGATATTTTGAACAATCCAAAATATACAGCATAAATTGGTTTGAGAAAATAAGTAAACAGTGAACACTAGAATTGTACGATAATGCTTACTGATAAACATTACCGTTCAGTATTAAAATTAGGTTCAATGATAAAGTTACTTTTGAACTAATCATTACCGTTACGTCTGCGTTCAAAAATGAAACATTTTTAAGATGAATTTTAATTTTTTATATGAATTTCGTTGCAGTAAAAGTGATAGAAAACTTGCCAATCATTGAAAAATCTTTTAATCATCATCCGTTATTGTAGATGCCGGGATAATATCATTGTGCCAATTGAAAACATTGTTGCCAATGTTCGCAAATGATTCTTTAGAATACGGCATATTTTGTGGTCGTATCAGGTATATATTTTTAAGTAACGATGTAAGAGGAAGAAGGTATTGACTTCGCTCACGAAAGTGGGTGCATATTAAGAAATTTATTGTTTTTCTCTTTGTGAAGTTGTTCTTAATTCCTTTTGATGAATAAAAAAGTGTATCTAAGCTATTTATAAGGACAAAATTGTTGTTGTGATCAACAGTTTAAGAGGTATGTGAATAGAATTTTATATGTTTATAATAAATTCAATTTATTTGTATGCTTTTTACTGCAGTCTAGCTTTGAAGTATATTAATATTTAATGAATAGTTATTTTCTATCCCTTGGTCTTAGGGTGAGGCACGGGGATTTCGTGTCCATGAGACAGTTAAATAGTTCAGAGGACTAAAAATTTGAATACTTGAGCGAAAATGTTTGGAAGAAGCCTATAGAAGGCGATACAAAAATTTGTTAAAACAGGAATGGGAATATCTACAGAGGCATTTACATCGGTAGCATCCTGACATAGGTTAAATTGATGACTGATATGTAATCGGAGTTAGAGGGTCAATAAGACGACAGCTGGCTAAGTCCATTAGGGCTATAAATGGAGGAAGGGAAACCGGAATCGTTACAAGGTGGTTCTCCTAATTACGGGGTCAGGTTTCCTATAATTAATTAAATTTGTAACTTTTTGAACTGCAGACCCGATTAAAAATGTTCTGACTGAACATTTCCGTTTGGTCATTTTGAAATAAAACCATTGAAACAGTCGCTAGAGTTGTCCAGAAAAACAGAAAAGAAAAATGGGTGGGAAGATTTTTCTAATAATTATTTTTTTGCGAATAACTTGACTGAACAAAAAATCTTCAAACAAAACTCTTCGCGTCGTTTTTTCTAAAGAAGAATGTTAGACTTATCAAAATAGATTCAGTTAGTTTAGAAAAGTCATGTAATTCGTAAATATGTAGCTACAATACAATCTAATTTGTGTGTATATATATATATATATATATATATATATATATATATGTATATATATAAAACAATAATTAACTACTACAGGAATACAAAAATCTAACGTGGTCACCACATACTTCCTTGTATGAAAATCCAAAAATAATACGGTTCTAAATTATAATTTTCAGTTAAAATTAGATGTTTCATCAAATCAATTATTAAATTATTATGTAAAAGGTTTTTTACAATCACACGTGAATAATTATTAATAAACAAATATATTTAAATTGTAAAAAAGAGTCAAAAAAATTAGAAAAAAAGAGATGAAATCTGATTCGAACCGATGTGTCTTCCTTATAACATCCAAATACTTCATTAATTAAAATTTCATTTGGTTATAACTCCGGAACTAATGAAAATAACTACCACTTATGATATATCTTGAAAAGCTCTCAATGAGAGCTTATTACTGCAGAACGATACTATACAGTACTATATTATGATTAGTTTACAACTGAAAAAGATAGGTGAACGTAGTAACACACACTACCAATTTTGGGGTTAGTAGCAGCATTGTTAATAGGAACATTCAAATACTGATTCTGCTTGATTCGTTTTTAGGCTGCTAATCCGATATTTATATAATTTATATTTTAATTTTCCAATGATTCAGCTTTATAAGAATGGTTAAACTGCATATGTACACATTTTTTACCAAAAATCTTATAAATAATTACGCTATCAATATTATTATTTACAATAAAGAATAAACTAAACATTTTATTGCTTTAGGGTTTTATTGTACTATTTTGCTTATTACATGAATTAATAAATAAAAAATTTCATGTAAAATAAACTTTTTATCAATTGAAATCAGTAGAATTGTTTTACTATCAGAGGTTAATAACTATTAATAAATAATTAATATAATTAATTATCCTTTACTTCGTACAAGGAAGTAAAACTATGAATTATACATCATTTGGAAAGGTAATTGATAATAGGGGAATGCGTATAAATTTTAAATTAATAGTTCGTAAATAGTCGTGCTTTTTGAATAGTGAAATTATTTCGACATTATTAGAGTAGAAGTATGAAGAAAATTTATACATTAGATCGCATAATACAATTAGAATGCATTAAGAACAAAATTATTGCTATTTATGAATAAGTGATGTATAAATTAAAATAATATTAGAAATAATAAACCCATTATACTAATACGTCATTAAAATATTTTCTTTCAAAAAATAAAAGAAAACGTTTTTAAAATGTTGATGATTGATATTTTATTATTAAAGTTATTTATATTTCTTGAGTAAATTTTTAAGAACGATGAGTTATTTATGGGTAAATGAAAGTATGAACATAAAATAAAATATGACTGATATTGGCATTAAAAGGTATTTTTTTTTATTTATGTAAAATCCTGTTAAATTTTGAAACTAATTAATTTTGTATTATTCTAAAAAAAAAATTCAAATTAATATCTAGCTTAATTTGTGTCCTAAAGTTGCATTGTAATTATACAAAGAATCTTCGTGCTTGAAGATTTATGCCTGACATTATCACACTTCCACTATAAAATAGAAGCCGTAAGAGTGTACAGTAATAAAAAATAAAATAATAAAATTTAAATAATTTTTTTTTCCATTTAGCATTTTGAACAAAATTTATTTATGCAAACTTTTCTTATTTGGTTTTTTTTCCATATTTTTTTACGCTATAAAAATTTAAGTTTATTTAATCCCTTTTAAACCATTTATGTCAAATTTCACAAATATTACATTTCAACAGGCTTTAATATGTATTATAGTATCCAGTTTCAATTTATTCAGCTTTCTGTATAGCTTTTTGTATAATATTCATGAGAAAAATTTCAATTTGTTATAAATATTTATTTGTATGTTACTTATACCTAGTTATAGATGTGCAGTTATGTTTATATTTAAAGATTTTAAAAAATTATTATTTTTTTTAATTTAAATATTTAACATTCTAAACAATGAAGCCAAAATATAAATTCATACAAATATTAGGAGATGAAAGCAACTTAAACTTAGTTTACAGATTCAAAGGTGTAAACTTTTAAAAACTTCATAGTTGTTTCAAATATGTAAATTTAATAACGGTGTTAGGTCTTTTCTTTCTCTTCTTCTTCTTCTCTTTCATTATCATCTTGTGTCTATGTCGTGAATGGTAAATTTAATTTGTTTACCTAATTGATGTTAATTCGCA
This sequence comes from Zanna intricata, assembly GCA_010016005.3. Lineage (NCBI taxonomy): Eukaryota > Metazoa > Arthropoda > Insecta > Hemiptera > Fulgoridae > Zanna > Zanna intricata. Next base: position 8,056 of record JAAAKQ030000129.1, on the reverse strand, counting down.
TTTGCAAATTCAAGCACCAATATAATTCTCTTCACTTTATCTATATAACTATTAATTTCAATATTACATTAAGTTTTAATTTTCAATTTTAGGTAAATAACTATGATAGGTATTTTAATTATAAAAAAATAAAAGTAAAATGGTTTAAGATAAGGAACAGTCTTTTTAAATAATATTATAATATTAATATTAGATAAAATCTTAATAATGCATTTATTTTCGACTCCAAAATGGCATGGAGACGAATATATATTTTTTAGAACGAATTAAAGATAATATTGCTATGGCATTTTTCTAAATTAAAAATTATTGTAAACAAGCACAAAATATTCTAATGCTATTTCTCGGTATAAATTATATAGCAGAAATTTGTTGTAAAAGAAAACAAAAAAAAATCAGTTATACTTATAGAAATTATAGTTATCAGTTATAGAAATTAGTTTTTCTGATGAAATTATAATATATGCTCACTATAAAATTCAAAGATCATTGCAGTGTTTGAGACACCCATTTTAAAAAGTAACGTATAAAATTGAATAAATTTCGTACAACAATTTTTATAAAAAGCACAATATAAGCATAAATAATCAATTTTTTATAAAAAGCATAATAATCAGAAAATGTTACATCAAGATTTTAATTATATCGAAGAACAATAATAATTAAAAATAGTAAGTTTAAAATATCAGTGAAAACTATTAGAACTGAACAATATTTTTGCAAAAATTAAAATGGACTACCAGTATATTCAACCAATTTTTCACGGTTTAAAGTAACAAACAGATGTATTTCCTATGACTTTAGTTCTCCCAGCACAAAAAAAAAACTTGACAATAGAGTTGTAGGACTTTTCAATCACGCGAGTAAAGTCAAGTTCCGGGAAAGTCCTACAACTGGGTTGTTTCTAATGCACGGTTTGCACACACAGAAACACAAAACTTAATTAAAAATATTTATTATTTTATTTAAATATAATATTTTTTCGTTTATTCAATTCAATTTTTCTAAATAAAGTTCGCGCGCATACCTAAATTAATACGCGCGGGTATGGTGGTACTAAATGCGACGGTCGGCACTAACTAAGCTAATGTAATTTCACAACTTACATAGAAGAAATTTTGCTTGTACGATTGGCAGACTAGTGTAGCCGCGATTCTTAGCGCATCAGGTACCGAGTCAAATGGGCGATAGAGTCCGAGTTACTTTTTTACATTTTAAATATAACTCATTTATTGAATTCTACAGCTCACTTGTTACGTCACAACATAGCAGTAGATTAGAGAATTTTTTGAGGTAGTTTTGAGGTGCGATTTTTCAAAAATCATTTTTTTTTTAATTCTGTTATTATTTAATCGTTAACTAACGTTTCTAAGAGAAATATGACCTTAATTTGGCCTAATCTCGAGATACTAAGGTAACGTTGCGCTACAGCTACATCTTCTTGATTTTTTAATTTGACAATTTAATGGCCTCAATACCTCATATATAGAAGTAATATTCTGGAGAATAAGGTTATTTAGAGGTCAACATCGAACAAACATGAATACGAAATTTAACATCCGTTTTGTTTTTGGGTTCCTTAGGTATATAAACGTCAAGATCCGGTGAAAACCGCATATGCTCAAATTTGACCGTTTACTATACTTTCCATTCTAAAGCTGTAACTCTGTTATAACTTTGTTGGGAAAGTAAACATAACTGTACAATTATTTCCGTACATTTTAATTGCTTAGTTAATGAATTGTACAGAATTTCTGGTTGTTGTGGTGACAAAAATAAATAAAATATTGTAGGTGAGACTGTAATTGTAATTTATTCGAATTGAAAACATGCTCATTAATCATTCTAGAATCCGCGCACCGTACAGATTTGATAAGTGATTTATATTTAGATGTATTTTTCTTAACTTGGTAATAAAACCAATACTTGCTAATTCTCTGGCGATTCGTTAAAGACTAAATAAAGAAAAATACCTATGTTAATAATGTATTAAAAGAATAATAAGGAGAAATTATAGTCATAAGACTCTTGTTTATTTTTTAATAAACAAAAAATCTTTACATAATTTCGTGATTTCATGTCTGAACAATAGCTGTTTAACAATTTTCTATTTAAAAAAAAATTAATAAGTGCAATATTATACGTTTTTAAAAGCAGGTAGTGTGTATTTACGAAACTAAAACTATATTAGTCTGCTTGTAAAGTAGTTTTCCAGAATAAAGTAACATTCCACATCATAGAAAACCTTCTTTTTTTTTGATTATCGAAAGGTGATATTTAGATAGTAGGAATAATTCTCTAGAGAATTATTTCAGCTCTATAACAAATTAATTTTTTAAACGATTCGTTTATTATTTTTTTTCTATATTATAACTATGACAATAAAATCCGAATCAATCAGAAAGATAACAAACCGATGTCTCGTAACTTTGACGAGTCGGAATTAAATGTCTCTCAAATGACTACTGGATATGAGAATCTATTTTAATTTTAGTAGTAGTTATAAATGCATTTTAGCTTTTTATATTTAGCCTCCGGAACCATCGTAAGGTATTACTTCAGAGGATGAATGAGGATTATATGTATGAATGTAAATGAAGTGTAGCCTTGTACAGTCTAAGGTCGACCATTCATGAGATGTGTAGTTAATCAAATCCTAGCCATCAGAGAACACCGGTATCAACGATATAGTATTCAAATCCTTAATTGACTTTACTAGTATTTGAACCTTAGAATCCCAACGTCGAAATCAGCGGATTTGCGATGACAAGTTCACCACTAGACCATCCCGGTTGGTTATACATTTTAACTGCAATTACTCGTATATTTCTAAATTTCCTGTACGATTAAAAAATTAGAAGACAATTAAAGTGGCTGATACATGAAGTAGCTGTCGCGGTGCAGATAAAGGTCTAATTTGGGAAGTCAGAGTAAACATTTTTTCACGGAAGTCAGTAAACCCAAATTCCAGTCAACTTTGAGAATTAAAAATAAAAAATCTGAAAAACTTGATGCCCATTTTTGCAGTTCAAAATAAATGAATTATTAAACCTGCATCTAATATTAAAACTAGTTAATACCAGATTTTTATTTTTTTAAATTTCTTTTGTTGATTGACTGTTTTGTTTGTTGTTTCTGTTTATTTTATCTAATTTTTTTTTTTCATTTATTTCAGTCTTTTTAAATTATTATAATATTAATGTTTCTTTTTTTGTATTTTTGGTCTAACATTTATTTTTTGGATGTTTGAGGATGATTATTTAAGATATTGTGAGAATTGAGATATTTTAATGAAATTTGATCTATGTACTCTACAACATTTAAATATTAAATAATTTTGAAAATTTTACCTTTCCAATAAACAGGATATTAGTATTTGTTAATTATTAACAGCTCCACAAATATTTATTTTATCGACTGTTTTATTAGATAAATTGTTATGCGTTTTATTGAAAAAAAAAAAATTAATCATTTATTCAAAACGATTATTAACAGGTGCAATAATGTTGTTAAACGTCGAATGCAAAAGTTTTTTCTTGGAAAGGGGAAAAATCGTCAGACTGCATAATTTCTAGTTTATATTCTTTAATATAAGCGGGTAAGGTAATTTAACTTGAATATATATATATATATATATATATGTGTAATAATAATAATACATTGTAGTCTCACATAAAAAAACAGCAAAAGAGAGCTGAACTAGTCTCATGATCTAGTTCGATGCAATTAGTTCAGCGGTTGGAGAAATCACCATTCAAACAACCTTGATCATTCAAGGTTCGTCTTTCATACCTGCAGCTACCAGCGATCCGCCTGTCGATGCTCCATCCATTAGTATTATAAACAAACGGTTGGACATTGACACACTGTTCTGTGCAGTCAGCTTGTGTCAAAAACTGGATCAATATCGTCCAGTATTTATCTTCAGAGGGCCGGACAATCGTACTCCTGGTCAATCTCCGTGCAATTCGAAGGTGGAGATAGCCCATCTTCGTATTGCACGATTTTCAAAGCGGATTTGGTTTCATAGGTTTTAATATGCACACCTGAGGCCTGTTGTACACGTACAGCATTGGGGAGGCCGGCTGATTGCTAGTAATTGGAAAGATTTGAATATCTTTCAATATTTCAGGTAATTTATCTTGACCGACCTCGTAATAATAATGTTGTAAATAATATTGCTGTATCTGTATTTGAATACCGAAAGAGCACGTAATACTAGAATAATCAATATTAGACCCCGTAGCTGTGCTGCCGTACCAGTTAGGCACTTCATCGCACGGATTATGTAAATGTGATTCCGTCGGCAGCATGGGTTTGTCGGACGAATAAGAATACTTAACTTCCGTAACGTCAGTTAACGCTCTGGTACTTTTTACACTGCCCATACCCTTCACTACATAATAAAAACTGTTCGCTATTAGCGTTATTTAATTGAGCACTTTTTGTAATAAATGTCAGGCGAAAGCCTATCGGCGTAACACTGCACTTAACCACTTTCACTTCGGACGTCAACGGTAGGTTCTTGAATTCGACCTTTGACAGGTACTACGGGATGATGTCCACAGGTATGTAAGCTAACGGGGGGGGGGGATACAAATCTGACGGATTTATATTGGGCAGGTTTTGCAGGAGTAGTTACTGACGCCGCTACACTCTCCATCCATTGCGATTTACATTTATATGTTTGAATTGGTAACCGCTGGTCTACATGAAACGATGGTGGTTGAATATTAATTTGCCCTTTTTGAAATTTCATATAGGGTTCGATTCCCAACCATCGGTATTTTTTTTTCTTTTAATTTAATCTTTGTTTTAAAAGCTGCGCTAATATTTTTTTTTGTCCTTAAATGTTGAAAAATGTAATATATATGTGTATGTATTTAAAATGTGTAATATAAATATTTATATCTTTTCTTCATCTTATATAGATATTTTAAAATGTATAATATCTGCCGGTGGTGATGTAGTGGTCACCATAGCAGCCATATAGCAAATGCTAATAGTATCAACTGATTCGGGTTCGATTTTCGACTTTCGGAATTTTTTTTTTACTTTGCCAAAATAATTTTTTATATATATGTATATTTTATATATATATATATATATATATATATATATATATATACACATATATAATGATGATTTTTCGATAAAAACTTCAACATAAAATTCTTCCACCAAAAAAAAAAAATTTTTTTTCTTTGCTATATAATTTATTTTTCCATTGTATAAGAATAGGTAGATTTAATAAGGTATTTACCTACCATTATACACATAGCTTTTTATAACATTCAAGATGCATAACACAGAAATGTACAAAGTATTATTTAACGGGGGGTGGAAAAATTCTTTGTTTGCTTGTATTTAGTTATTTTATACTTACCTAAATAAATTGTTTTAAAAGTAATTAAAATAAAATATATATTAAATTGAAAAAAAAGAACATATTTGCTATTCCACATTAGCGCTGATTTGTGTTTGGTCACCTTATCTCACTACTGTTTAAAAGACAATGACTTTTTCATTTCTTCTCGATAATCGCGAAAACTATTGAACCAATCATTATGAAATTTTAACTACTTTTTACGACTCCCAGAAATTATTACCACAGTTTAAATCTTACTATTATATAAATAATAAAAAAACTTATAAATAAATAACCTAGAAACTTCTTTCGATACATTTAATGTCGTTGTCTTTATCGATAGATGTTGTCTACATTGATCGTTATTTATTTACGTTAATATCGAATATTTTATGTTAAAGGACACATAACGATGCACTGTTTTTTATCCCAATTAACAAACTTGAATTTAAAAACTTTTTTCCCTGAAAGAGCTGTAATAGGATTAAAACTGTATGACCTTATACATGAGTAATAAATCTTGATAGTATACTTATTTTTATGAACTGCTTTTGATGATTGAATTTGATCAGTTACAATTACATGAATAATTACAACATTTATATTTTGTTATAGGTGAGTACAGCATTTGAACATTGCGTAAGTTTAATTAATATTAATGCTTAATTATTTTTTATTTACGTTACATTTTATTTATTTATTCTTTAAATGCTATGAAAGAATGTCTATAATTGTATAAATATGAAATTTCGTATTATAGTTTATGTCATCAATTCTGTTACATTGTTTTCCTATGAGGGGATGATATTAAAAAGATGGTATATTTTGAAGGGGTTGAAGTTAATGAAAATATTTTCTTTTTTTTGTATTTTTTAAAATTAAAAATGGCTTGCATGCTAGTGGAAAAACTCCATTGAAGTTAAAAAAAAATCATCGTAGTTAAATAAATTACGCCATCCATAGACAACTGATTTTTATGTTTTCCAATTTTAAATTGTTTCAGCAGTTTTTCTAATTACCAATTTTACATTTGAATTAGATGTTATGAAGAGAAAATAGTTTTCAACCTTTTTTTGGAGAATTAAGATGAAAAATCACCCTACTCCTAAAAAAATTGAGTTCACTAGTAGTGAACTCGTCATCGCAAATCAGCTAATTTCGATTTCGAGAGTTCTAAAATTCAAATCCTAGAAAAGGTAGTTACTTTTATACGGATTTGAATACTAGATCGTGGATGCTGGTGTTCTTTAGTGGTTGGGTTTCAATTAAATACAATCCCAGGAATGGTCGACTTTACCTTTAACTCCTAATTTCTTAATATTTATAAAAAAAGTTTTGTTTCTCATTGATTAAATGCATGGTTAGTATATCCATACTGGTTAAGTATTGTTTGATAACCTGGCAATAATTTTTTAAATTTCAATTTTAGTTTGCCAGTCTACCAATATTAATGAAGAAGTCTATGACAACAATCTTACCGTTCCCAATTAAGTAATTACTTTTTTTGTTTTCTTTTACCTCCAATGCGTAATTTTTTTCTATTTTAGAACTGTTATTTCAACTATGTATCTGTGGTTGTATTATTAGCAGGTAATTACAAATATTCTGTAAATTATTGAAATGAAATATATCACTTAAGATTTCATTATAATAATTTTATTATAAGTAATTCATATGATGCTAATTAATTAATATTACATATGATACTTAATTAATATTAAAAGTTGCAATTTTTCAATTATGTATATCTGCACTTTATTAGAGTGTTCATTTGCTGTTCGATGGATATTCTATGGAGTACACACACGATATAAATCATCAAATCACAGGTAATATTATTAAGATATCCTAATGACTCTGATAAAATAAATATCAGAATAGATTAATACCAGATCTTAAGATTATTAATAGAGTTGTCCTTTCCACATCCTGAGGCAACTGTTGTTATTAATATCATATTAATAATAATAATAATAATAATATCATATTAATATTATTAACGTCATATTGTTACACAGTTTTATATACTGATACAAAACATTAGTATAAAAACACTCCTAGATAAGATGCAAATAGAAAAATTATCTAAGAAAGCCATGAAAACATTCACCATTAGGAGATGTTCTTGAGATACAGAATGTAACAGCGTTGTTCTCGAAATATTGTAACAAGACCAGTACAATGGACTTACAGTGCTGTGCAAATTAGTTGGGATAAAGAATGAAAACCAGTAATTTTTAAACAATATTTTATTTACGTGATAAAAACACTGAGTTACTTGTTTTTAATAAGAAATATGCCCTCCTTTTGCAGCTAATAGTGCCCTTATTCTATTTGGCATGGATTCTACTAATTTTAAGCAGATAGTTTTTCACTTCACTTTCATGGAACCACACTTTTATCACATTTTTTATCAGTGCTTCCTTTGTTGTACAATCCATATTTCCAAGTCGTTCTTTAATTATACTCGAAAGGTTTTCGATCGGATTTAAGTCTGGAGAATTACCTGGCCAATCAAGCATATTTATGTTGTTTTCTTTAAAATAATTTTTAATAACGCGTGATGTGTGACACGGAGCAAAATCGTGTTGAAAAATGCTGAATCCGTTTTCTGAGTTCTGTATAAATGGAAGAATTTGATGGTTGAAAATATCAACATATTTAATGGAATTCATCATCCCGTCAATT
>JAAAKQ030000118.1:0-19044 GCA_010016005.3 Zanna intricata | reverse complement strand
ATGAAAAAAGATGCATTTGGAAAAATATAGTTAAAAGAAGAGACAGACTTATAGGCCACATATTAAGGCATCTTGGAGTAGTTGCTTTGGTATTGGAAGGACAGGTAGATGGGAAAAATTGTGCAGGCAAGCAACGGTTGGAATATGTAAAAACCAAATTGTTAGGGATGTAGGATGTATGAGGTATGCCGAAATGAAACGACTGGCACTAGATAGGGAATCTTGGAGCTGCATCAAACCAGTCAAATTACTGAAAACAAATATATATATATTTATTTGTTATATATATATATTGTACTGCATATTTATATATTAAACAACAGATTGAAGACAAAAACTTTACATAAGTAAAAAATCAATTTAAGCGAAAAGGAGAACAGCTAAGAAATCACCTAATGGAAGTTTTTTTTTAACCTCCGGAACCACCATTAAGGTATATCTGCTGAGGATAAGATAGAAGAAAACATTGGAGATAGAAAAAGGAAATTAAAATTTTAATTTTCTCTCTTTTATTAATTCACTTATGTACGAATATATAAGACCATAAATCTCCGTGTAATCTATTATAAAAAAACTCAGAATACCGTCCAAGTTAAAAATAAATTAAAAACATTATGTTATAGGTAGTAAAAATAAAATATAAATTATATTTTACAAAGTCATAAATATATATTCTTTTTCTACTCAGGGTACTAGAAATAGATTTTTTTAAAGCAATAACTAAAAGATATATCCTAAGTTGGAAAATAATAAATGTTTAGGAGAACCTAAACGCAGTCTTCATATAAATAGCTGGTAGAATTAGCCACATGAAACCTTATTGCAGATTTTAATTAGGTCCAAAAAGAAATTACAATACTACCTAGTACAGATAAAACGGAAGGAGGTCGGGAAATGTTTTATTTCTCTATTTGAGAGGGATAAACCTCGTACTTAATTACGAGCCTGGACTTCAGTCTCCTGCTGCTGGTCTTTCTATTTATCTGGTGAGCATTTAGTAGGGTAAATAGTAACAGAATAAAGTTAGTATAGTAAAATGTAGAATAACATCAGTAAATATGTGAGAATGAACATTGAATAACCATACAGTATATAAACTGGGATTTGAATTAATTTTTGTTAATGTGAAAAATTATTATCATTAGAGTTTATCAGATAGTGATGATTTGTGGTAAAAAAATTATTTAGTGTTCAGGTTTGTCTGTGACTTTATATAAACATATTATGTGAAATATAAATTTTATGAAATAATCGAAATGGCTTAATAAAGTTCTTCATCAGTCATAAAATTTAATTTTGAATGACGGTTATATATTTATTTTTAGTATGTTTTTAAGATGGACGGACTTTGAGATTGCGTTGTAACCTTACGTAAAGGTGTTAAGGATTGCAAAAGTAAAAAATATCGTAGGAAAATGCTTAAGTACTAACTCGTTAAACGTAATACTATATTTCTACTATGAAACATATTAGCAAAAACTTAATTCTAAAAACTCGGAATTGATAAATTATTTATTTTTTTTTTTTTTTTTTTTTTATGTTTAACCTCCACAATTAAGTATATCTTCAGAGGGATGAAATGAATGAATTGTAGGATGTGTGAAAAATTCCATGCCTGACCGGGATTCGAACCCCGGACCTCCGGATGAAAGGCCGAGACGCTACCACTCAGCCACGGAGGTGGGCAGAAATAAAAATAAAAATAAATTATTTAAAAATAACATTATGCACTTAATAAAATTTCTACTGAAAACTTTTAGTGACCTGTACAAGTTTTGGCCGATAAGTTAAGCAGTCTTCTAAATTTTCTTTATTAACAAGCCAGTAAATTTAAGTAGTAAACACCTTATAAAAATTTACATGACTCACGCTTTTTTAATGTTAGTTATCCCCTATTATTTTGGTAAGGGTTGATAATTTTTATTGAAACGTCACTCAGAAGAAAGAAAAATATTTATCGAAAAACTAAAATTAGTTAATGAAGAAAAGTTATGTAAATTATTAGAGTGAGATACTTTCATTACTTTTAAATTGCTTGTAATGTTTTTTGTCCAATAAACTAAAAAAAAATGACAAATAGTATGAAATGATTAATCTCTTTAATTACTGATACTATCCTTATTCGAGATTTAGCATCCTTCGGTTTTTTTAACCCATAATTCAAATTTTCTTCAAATTACATAAAACCAATCTCTCGTAGTACAAAATCATGCACATTTTATCAATGTTTCTTAGCTGTAAAAGAAAATAAGACATTTAATTAAAACATAATTTAATTAAAAAATGAAAAAACATTTCAGCATTATATTTTAATTTTTTAAAACACTAACTTGTATAAAAATGTAATAATCTAGGAAAAATTACTTTTTATTTGTAATTAATTCACTGTACAGTAATTATATATCAAATACATGTGCATGGGAATATGAAATGAAAATTTTTGTAGCGTATGAAAAAATACCATGCCTGGCCGGAATTCAAACCCGGGAGCTCTGAATGAAAGGCCGGGACGCTACCACTTCACCATAAACAGCGGCAGTAATATTAAAATATTTATTTTTCACCAGATATAAATAATTTCTCTTTTCTACATTTATATAACAGTTGGAAAAATAAAAATAATTAAAGTTAAGGATAGACTTACAGTAAAACAATATTAAACATTAGCTTGTAGGAATGTGTGATAGTTTATTTGTATATCCGTACGTTATATCATTAAAATCGTTAACTTCTATTCAAGGTGAGCTACGGCCTACATAAAATAGGGATTTAATATAAACCCAGGATTTTTATTAAAATCTGTTCTGTTCATATTTATTCAAGTTAACAGAAATCATAAATACAAACAATGTAGATTTAATATAAACTATGAGAATGAAATAGAAACAAATTTAGTTAAATATTAAAAATAAAATAAAATTGTATACTTTAACAAAGTAATTTCCGTTGAATTATTACAAAAATATGTATATTAAAAACAAAGCATTTTATTTCTTTTGTTATAAATTTAAAATTAAAATAATAAGGAATTTCTCCTTTTTAATAAAAATAAAGAATAATACACTCAATAAAAAAATATTACACTAACATCTTGAATCATAATATTTAAATAAATGTTTTAAAAAATACAATAATAAATGTAAAGAAGCCTGTACTGAATTTTTTATTACGCTGTCATCAGTACGGTCGATTCAATATTTTGTTCGTTGAAAAATTTATTTAAAGGCCGAAACTCGAACCATCCCTTATAATCCAGTTATTCATATACGCTTGTTGAACGCAAACAAATTGTCCATGTTTAAATTGTGCTTATACGTTCCACTGTATGTATATTTAAAATGAAAAAAAAAAAACAAAAATAATTCACTTCTAGCAAATATTAAAATAAAAAAAATAGAAATATTCTTTTATAAATTTAGTTTTAATAATGCTTTAACAATTTTATGACTGAAATAAAAAATTTATAAACCAAAATAAGTTGTATAAAGGAAATTAATTTATTTAAAATCTCAATTTGAAATTACAAATTTTGTCTATTTTATTATAATTTAAATTACTTTATAAATTATCGCGCTGTACATGTTTCTGGTATTCTTAATTCCAATTTATAATATAATATTTATACTAGAACAAATATCAAATGATATATGTGTTTTATCTTTTATATAATAGACCTAAATAAAAAAAGAAAGAAATACAAGGTCAAACATTTTATATATGATCATAAATAAAATTTGGCATGTGACATGGGTGAATTGTGACGTTTCATTCTGAGAAAAAACCGAACAAATGGCTATTCGCCAATCGCACTACTGACATTTTATTAAATCATAAAGACATCGTCAAAAAAACGAGATATTTTCTTTTTACAAATAAACATGGCAAGTCAGAAAGATATTTTATAACATATCTGTTTTACTAGTAATATTACAAAAAAAAAATTGTATTTCATCAATAGGAATAATTAAATGAATAATATATTCCAATATTAATACATTAATTAGCACCTGACAAATAAATTCATAAAAATATTATTTTTTATTAAAATAAAACATTTTGAAAAATAAGAAAAATCCTTTCTCAACAGACTAAATTAAATTTAATTAATACGTATTGTATTTTGTTAGACTGGATAAAATCTCGGCTTTAAATAATATACACCTCAGCCTCAGTTTCTGCTTTAAGATATTAAATAGGAGAGACCGTTAGTCTCAGAGCTATTGCCACTTAACAACGCAAATGTGATGAAGGTTATTCATAATACTAATGAGGGACTTATTGTAATGAAAAAATGGTTGAGTAGTTATAATTTATTTTTCCACCGTTTGTTTACAGTCGCATTAAGTATAACAGTCATTTGCGACTTAAATAAAAGCAAGCGATCATAAATAATTACAAACACTAAACATTGGATAATAAACTGGAATATGAATAATAAATGGGTAACAAATATTGGAAGGTCAATATTAAATAAATTATTTTCACTGCGCACATACTATTCCGAAAGTGTTCTCACGTAAGTAAAACCGCTAAATTAAGTTCTTTATCATACTATCATAGAGAAACCGCAAGTCTTTTGATGTATTTCTTCCAGTTAAGAAAACACCTTTGAACCTAGGTTTATTGTCGATGAATAGAAAATTTTCTGTTTGAATAGACTTCTGTTGTTTGGGATTTCTTGAAGACTTTTTTTGAATGGCCGCGGGAGCACTCAGTAGTCAGAACTTATTTCATTAGGTACTTCGTCTTAAGTGTGTACTACTATACTAGCCGCTCGTCTTTTTCATATAGCTTAGCCGTGTATCTTCACGGTTATAAGAATAATTCTGTTAAATAACGATTACAAATTCAGGTTTTACAAATCGCTGAAAAAGAAAGTAACAAAAGACAGAATAGCAGTAACGATGGTTTCTAAAGTACAAGGTTTTTGAAGAGAAAAACTTCTCAAATTTATCCAAGGGGGAAACGGGTTTGATGTATCCTATGGTTTAAAACTTTCCAGAGATAACGTAAATATGCAAACCGGGCAATAGCTGGGAAACTGGTTGGAGAAAACAGCGATAAAGTCTAAGTAAAATGTAATGAAAATTTATCAGTTTATATTTGATATTATAAATAACCATTTATAATGAATTTTTATTTATTATATCTATCTATCTAATATACAGACAATTTTAAATCTGTTTACACTGGATTTTAATAATATAATTTCAGAAATTACATTTTGGGTCAATTAAATACCAAAGGTTAAGTAAATATTTCACGAAGACTTAAAAATTATAGATTTCAATTTTTTGTATAAACTTTCTTATTAAAATTCTCATAGACGTTTTGTTTGACTAGAGTAAATTAAAAAAAAAAAAACATTTGCTTGATAATTTTTGTTTGTTTATTATTTATTTTCTATGCCAGATTTTTTTTAATTTGTGATGTTATTTTAAACTTTTTGAAATAGATTATAAATAATATATTTATATATTTTAAGTATAGGTTTTTTTTAATTTTCATGATTTTTCTATTAGGGTTAAATCTCCAAACTCTATTCTTTAATTTTTGGTCACTTACTGTTTACTTTGAAAAGTTAATTCATTTTGTGTAGCAGATATCAATTATTTATGTTTTCAATCAGGTTGTTATTACACCATCTTCCGCTTTACAGTGAACTTTAGAAATGGTGGACTAATAAATGTAGTTTTCTTTACTCATTTATTAGTTATATACTCTTTGTAGTTTCAAAAAAATAAATATATCAAGACCACAGTGACTCTAAAATGACTATATTTTTAGAACGGTTCATATGGATAAGATCCTAAGATTTTTAAAATAAAATCGCGTGTAAGAAATGAATGATAATAATGAAAAGGGTTTAATTGTGATATCCTCACGGAACAGTCAAAATATTTGACAAAATTCCTTCAACGGAAAAGTGGACTTCTTCAGTTTTTCTCCAAATAGTAAGCAACGGTGTTAACTCTAATTCCTTAAAAGGTCCGAGAAGCTTCATCCGTGATGAAAGTTACAAGTTATTAATCAAAGATTCTTTATTGATAAGCTGAGATATGTGTTAAAAAAAGTTGTTTTTCCTTCAAATATTAAAATGTAAAAGAAAAATCTAAAATAAATCCAGGTTTCATAAGAAAAATTTATTTAGTAAAATATATTGCATTTGAAAATATCCAACTACATTTCCAATCTAAAAAAAAATATAACTATAAGTACAAAATGCGTTTTAATTATTAGAATGCTTCATCAATTAAAAAAAAAAAAAAAAACTGATATTAAAATGAGAAACCTATAGTAATAACGTGTATGATTTATTTTTTATTTTTTCAAATTTATATCTTTTCGTCATGGATTCCATGCGTTTAAGAAATGACAAGTATATTGGAAAAAAAAAACATAATGTTATTTGATATTTGAGTATTTATTCCAAAAAAGAAATTTCAGTACCGTTTAAATAACAAAAGACATTTTTACTCTTTTTATGAGTTTTTCTTTTATGAGTTTTTAATTCTAGTTCAATAAACTAAAAGTTCTCGTTTAACTGAAACCTAAATATTTATTATATTTTACTTTGCACCGATTTTATCAATTTATATTCAAAGAGACATATGTAAGTATTCATATCAATATTATTTATAAGTATTAATTCCAACTACGTATAAAAAAACAAAATTTCATTATTAATTAATTTTGTTTCTACATGCTTTTCTATACCTTTCCATCAAATGCTTGGATAGATCCTTTTATTATATGTGGAATATTCCACCCAACATGATTTAATGTGTATGACGTTGCATCACATTATTCATGAATTTACTTTTTCTTATGTAGCATATACACATGTACATTTATAATTAAAATATAGAATGAACGTTAAAGACATTTGGTTTATTTTAAAATAAACGGTTTAATTTTACATTTCTAGAATTTATTTCAACACGATAATTACTTGTAGACTAATTGTATTTCAATTTTAAAATGCATGAATTATTACATTACATAAACGTTTTACATTACAGAAAGACGTTTTTTGACTCATTTAATTGAAAGGAAAATTAAGTGTAGAGAAATTAACAATTTGAAATATTTCTGTAACTGGAGTTAATAATAATTAAATTCTTCTGAAAATTTCATTCATGTTTACTGAAAACAAATTGAATACCTCTCGTAGAGTATACGAGTTATGTTGAAAAATAAAATACCATTACATTTTTGGTTATTAAACAAAATCCGTTAATTGCTTATTTATATTTTAAATAATTTATCAGTTGAATTTAACCGCATATAACCACCTAAATAAAATTAGAATTTATATAGAAAACTTTTAATGTTCTGAAAAAATTGGCTTTAAATTGGTTGTTTTTTATTGTCTTACAATGAACAGATTAATGTATTCCTACCGAATCTATTAGCCTTTTGTTACGAATCCCCAATACACCATGTTAAATCATGTCTTGAATACACATTACATGACAATACTTGTTCATGTATATAATACGTCTTGTAGTGGACAACAGGATTACCGGAGTAATGTTAAGACAATAGCTGAGAGCAACACTCTATACAATTATGTTGGTACTCTACACATTTAACCGTACTGGTAACTGTGTAAAGGATAATTCTATGGTAATTTATACTGCAGTACAACACAAATACTCTATTCTCATATATTTCCTGTAAACTGTATTAATTATTCCGGTATACTTGTACTAGTTCACTGAAACGGAAACAATGTAGAGGATTTACAAGATGCGTTGTATTAAATGGAAAATGATTATAAAGAATAAGTGTAATAAGAAATTTAATAATAATAAATAAAATAATAATAATGTGAAAAAGAAATGTACAACAAAAACTAACATACGAGTATATTTTTTCGTAGGGATATTATTACAGCGAACAGGAAATGTACTGTAAATAAAGATTAAAACTACATTGGACAAAATATCATTACAAAGAAACAAGTTAATTGATAACAATATTGAAGTAAAAATCATAAACTTCTTACAATTTGTATTTCTATTTTATGTAGACTTACTTATGGATCGTTAATTAAATTGATTGTAGTAATAAAAAAACAAGAAGATTGAAGTTTTATAGATTATTTGATGCCGGGAAGGTTTCATGAATGAAAAAAATAAGGCTCAAAAAAATACTTGCTAGTTAAAACAAATAAAAGATAATTTTTTAACATAAAGTAAATCAGAGAAACAATATGACTGGATATTTGCTAAGTCGTTTAAATTAGTTCAATATCAAAAAGAAGAATGTTGTGTAAAAGAAATATTATAGCAAATTTATCTGGCGTAAGAAAGAAGTTAAAATAAAAATATTACCTTTAAAAAAAAAATAATAATTTGTGTATAAAAAAAACCTTAAATTAAGAATGGAATACACGAATTAAGACCAAGGATGATAAATTTACGAGACGGATATTTTTCCAGAAAATAATACACATTCAGTTGTACTATGTTTTATGCAAATAACATTTCAGCATCATACATATATTCTGACGAGACTGAACTTTATTTTAATACCTGCTGTACATTATTTTTTATTTATTATATAATTATTTATTTGTATTTATATACGAGTTCAAACAAATGAAATAATGACTACACGGTGTTATTTCCGTGATATCATCATTTGTGATTTCTTAAGCTTGCGTACAGACATGAAACCACGTTATTGCAGAAACCTCATTTTGTTTTTATATAGAAGATAGATTCCAAAAATTTTTTCAACTTTTATTAACTAGGTAAATAAAAAACTTTCTCTTATTTTTGTGAATTTCTTTTTGAAATCAGATTTTCACACATTTTTATGATTAATTCCACCACGTACGGTGAAAGCTCAGTAAAAATATGTGAGGAAAACATATAGCGTAACCGGTTTCGTGTCTAGGATATTCTCTGTCTTTCTTAATGTATTACTTCGCCAAGATGTTCAGAGTAAAGGAAAATATTGCTGGATATAAAACAAAAATTATATGTTTACATTACCTCATTTTTTTGTGTTACTAGGAAATAATATTTCGTCCAATTTTGGTGATATTTATCAACTTCTTACCTATTAAAATACTAACAACGTATTACTTTATTAACTGCTAAGCTATAAACTCAATACATTTAATTTTTTTTTTTTTTTTATGAGTCGGTTAATAATGACACTTTATTACTTTCAAAATTAATATCAATTGTACATTGTTATTTAGTTAAAGTTTTAATTTATTATTATTTTTTTTATATATATATTTATTCACTTTTAATTATTTTATTGCAAATTTTCTTATAAAGCAGAATTTAAAAAAGCAGAATAAGATTTTAGCATTAAATACTCAAATAGTAGCCATGAGTGCTTATTTATAATTAAATAAAATATATAATACTTTTTAATTTAAAAAAAAAAAAAATATTTATTAAAAATAAATAAATATATATATATATATTCCTACAAAGAACTTCATAAAAACAGTTTTGAGCTCATTGACGTTAGGGAAAATAAATGTTTCTTGCACACAATTAGTCAATCAGTTACAGAGTTCAGAAGAATAGGTACATTAAGGTTTAATTAAAAGTATCAAATGAAATGGAATACATTTATATTTTTTAATGAATTTTTTTTGTTGTAATTTTATAAATTATAACTAAAAGTTTAACAAAAATATTCTAAAAAGAACTTCACTTTAATGATAGATCAAATACAAAAACTGTTTTTAATAAAAGAATCGGCAAACAGAAAAAATAATTACTTTGGCTGCTCGATCTATCCACTCGCCTAAATGAATATCTCATAAAAGTAAATAAAAAACTGAAATAAAATAAAAAGTTTAAACAACATAGTAACTAATGAAAAAAGACTATTATAAAACAATGGAATTAGTTTTCAGCGCTTAGTTTATAGACCTTGGTCTAAACGATTTTTCCAACAATTGTTTAAATTGACAAAAATTATAGGAAATTGGGGGGTGGTACCGAGAGAGTCTAAAATCCCCAGAGCAGACACTTAACTTGAGACCAAGGATCCTCGGGCACGAATAAAATTCCAAAAAATCAGTTTTTCCCGTATATCTCGAGAAATATGCGTTGGATGAAAAAACTTTACAAGAAATTTCGTTTAAGCTTGGTAAATCGAAATTTCGATTTACCAAGCTGTAATTTTTTCTTTACCACTTTTTTTAGAAACCAGTTATTAAAAAATAAATATGAAAAACGCATAAAAGTAATAGTTTTTTTGCCTTTCATCGTCAAAGAGACTTAGTTTAAGTAAAACATTTACAAGTAAAGGCAATCATGACGCCTTCCTTTAAATTAAAATAAATTGCTTATTAAAATTTATAATGCAAATAATAAGACTCATTTGCTGACATGACCCAGGACATCAAATTGAACTTTATTTACAATTGTTAATTACTAATTCATATTTATTAAAAATATTATTATGTAATAATAATTTTAATATTCACAAGTTCCTAGTATGATGAATATTTCTGTACATAACAATAATTTTAAATTTTAATGCTTAATTATGAACTAATACATAAATTTTCCAAAATTTATTTATAATGCTAACCATCATGGATATGTTCATAGCTATTCATATATCGGTTTATAGCTATTTAAAACCAATCTCGAGAGAGAAGTAAAATTAAAATGAATCACTATATTTTTATTTCTTTTCAACAGATAAGTTGCTAATGATCGGATTACTCCAATTCGCTAAACTCTTTGATTTACTTATAATGATTTAATGAGAATGTATAATGAGATCTATTAGCCAATGGTCTAGATAATTTTTATAAATAGTGCAGATTAACCTTTAAAAATGGATAAGATTGTAAAGCTTGGAAAAACAAACAAAATTTATTCTGAACTTATTTTCATCCGACGTATATTTTTCAAGATATATAGAAAAAACTAATTTTTTGCTACTTTACCGCTGACCAGGGTTCTAGGTCCCCATTTGCGTCTTTGTTCTTCAGGATTTTGTATCAGGAAACTGCATAGGAACTCCACGCAAATTGGAAGAGATTCCAAATGAAGACTTTTATTATTACTATTTTTATGAGTTTTTCTCATTTTCTAAAAAAAAAACTATTGTTTTTACAAAACACCGTTATAAAAAAGAATTATAGAACTTGGGAAGAGAAATAAAATCTTTTTTTCATCTGAAGCATATTTCTCAAAATATACGGAAAAAATTGATTTTTTGCAACTTTACTGCTGCCCGGGGACCTTGGTTCCAAGTTACCTATCCGTCCATGGGAAATCTCATACTCTTGGTAGCCTCCACAGTATTCAATATAATTTGTCCATTTATATGACTGGTGGAGAAATCGTACCTAGCTCTCCGAATACTATATTTTATAGTATTTTATTGTTTATTTACGTGCATTTATTGTTTATTTACGTGCAAAAGAAATATGTTGGCAAAATAATATTGATCCAAAATTTTACCGTACGACGATAAATTTTGTATCTTTTACAACTTTGTATTTTCACATGTAGTATTTCTCCGAGAGAAATATATTGAAAATAAAACAATATAAACATGAATTTTGAAAAATGATAACTACACATTATGTCTCAAAAGTTCCGGAATTAAATAAAATAAAAATACAGGTTTAAAGATAAACGAATTCTCTGACATCAGCCCTCTACATAGAACTCTTCTCTAGTTATATACTCGCTGCAGTGCCGGTAGAGCCCGTCAAACTCTCTAAAGAAATCATTTTGTGGGATCGCCTTCAACCCCTCGATGCAAGCCATTTGGATTCCCGGAGTGTCATCGAAAAAGAGGCCTTTCATCTTCAACTTGAGTTCTGGAAAAAATAATAGTCTGCTGGAGCCAAGTCGAGTGAATAGGGCAGTGATTTGATTTGCAGCGGTAATAACGTGTTAAAACTCATTTGCCTCATTATGTGTGTCGAGGCATTGTCGTGGAAGAGTCCATTTGCGCGGATCCCAGTATTCGGAACGGATTCGACTAATGTGACGCATTAGGCATTTCATTACTTTCAAATAGAATTTAGAATCCATGGTTTGACCTGTTGGAACAGTTTGATCACTTGCGTGCGCACTTTCGCTACTTTTCCTCATGAACAGCTGCTGACAACCTCCCGCTTCGTTCGTCATCATCCAATGACTCTCTACCGTCTTTAAACCGTGTGTATGTTGCACTACAGATAAGGCATCATCATCTAATTCTTGCTGTATCATAGAATAAGTTTCATCGAAAGATTTTTGAAATCGAACTCAAAATTTTATCTGTTCCATGAAGCTAGCTCGCCCAAGGTCACATGAACACAACGTACGCGTCCGAATATAAATCGAGAATGGAGTGATGAAATGTGATGAAATTTTGTGCACACACTTCATCAGACATCGTACAACATATTTTCTTGGTTGTCCGAGTACTACTTGTATCGACCACAAAAATTTAGTTTTGTAAGGTTTCAGATGTACTGTGTTTGTTGTTTTAAAAATTAATCCTTAAATTCACTATATTTAAAGAAATACGTTCTCATTTGTCATTTAGAAACTGTAGTGTATTGTCACAAATTATTTTCTGTTGTTAACAAAGCAGTCAGTCCCACTTCAATTTATGGTATTCAATGGTACTCAAACACACATTATTTCAACAAAAGATTAACAACCAAAAATTGTTTTTAGTTCAAACTGGTCACTACTCTTTCAGTCTGCCTACTAGTAACACAAATAATGCAAGTTATTGTTTTTATCACTAAATTCCATCTAAGAATTTATGTGAGACAGTCAAATAGGACAAGAATGCTGTCATATTTGTTAGTAATCCTATACTATTTCTCTGTTTTTACAAAGGCTGTAATAAGCTATTAAGTATTCCTGATGGCGAGATATTTTTACCGATATTCTCGTTCATTGATTGCGCGAAAATAAATCAAAACTTCTCTAGAAGTTTTCAGTAGGAGTAGATCCAAAAAAAGTTTAACATCCTTAGTACTTAATCTCTCCATTCAATCTCTAACCCTAATCATCTTCTCAATATTCTCTTCACCCAAATGCATTCTTTTGAATTCTTTTCTGCTATGAAACTTTTAAATTCCGCTATCATTTTCACAATAATGTTTTTTATTCTCTAAATCTATGTTATTTTAATAATTAATAGAAATATTTCATTGAAATTGATGTAACTAATAGTTTTACAGAACTTAAAAAAACTACTCTTTTTTAACCATCTGTTTTTTTACAAATTTCCACTAAATTTAAAACGGATTCAGATATATTAAAAAGACATAAATCAGTATAAATTTTCAGAAACCCTTTTTTGGGTAAACTTTATACCAACAATGAATAAATATAAATCTATAACTTACCTTATAAATTAATACTATTTTATAAAGTATAATATTAAAAAAAAATCATTTAAGTTGAATATTCGAATAAAATATTAAAATGATATTTAAATAAGATTCTATCAGATGATATTCAAATATATATAATTAGTATATACCATTATAAACAGTATGTATTGAATTTATATAGTGATCAACATAAGATTAAAAAAAAATCTCCTTCAATATTATTTTTGACTTTCTAACTTGTAACATAAAAATAAAAAATTATATTATAGTTAAACTTAATGGTTTAATAATATATTTGAATTAACCAAACTAATATATGGAATAAAGTTTTAATCTAATAGATTTAATGCTTTCAACGCAAACTTGGGGGAGCTTTAGTATCAATGAGATGAGAATAATAGACTGTAATCTCTGCAGAGAGTACCTGCTGGGTGTTCATTGAGAATCTATTCCCTACCACCACACGTAGTTTAACGTACATAGTCAAATTACTATTTACCCATGGTTCGCAATAGGTAATTATTGTGAGTATATATATCCACAAATAACGTTACTCTTATGTTTGTTTAAATATGCTTGTACTCTGTATGTAAATCATCATAAAGTCTGTGGATATTAGTAGAAAATATATTTATTCATTATTAAAAACAAATAATACAGTTTTATAACGTAGTAATTTTTTTTTTATATTTAAGTATTACGAGAATTAATAAAAATATTAATTACATAATTTTATTAAAAAATTTAATTTAAATATGGAGTTATCAAATTTATATTATAATTGCTTACAATTAATATGTTTAATCATTTCATCTTGGTATTGTCACTGATCAATGTTATTTAATTAGCTTATATATAGTAGGAGCTCAATATAACCCGATTGTTGGGGACAGTTCCTCCCTCCCGCGTTATAAAGTTAGCGTGGCGTATCGAAATGTGACCGTAGAATTGATAAAAATCGATTCTGCTGAGTTGGAAGAGGAAAACATTGCTGCAAAAAATAAATTACAATATTATTCAGTAATATAAATTACAATACTTTAAAACTTACAAATTATATTTATTCCAATCTTGCAACTAATCTCAGTTTACATTAAATTTCGCCAACAATTTACACCAACCAAATTTTGCATTGTGTTAAAAAAAATCAATAAATTTTGTTTTACGAACTAATACACTACGTTTTACTTTCCCATCTAGCAGAACTATATCTCTAGAAGAGAAAGTATTGTAATCGGTCCAATTTGGGCATATGTGGTTTTCATCAGATCTTGACGTTTTAGCACCTGAGGAGCTCAACAAACCAGATGGAAATTTTCCGGATGCTAATGTTCTTATGTACGTGTGTGTTCGGTATTGACCTATAAATCATATATCCAGAACTACTGAACCGATTTTGACCAAACTTGGTCAGATAAACTTCTATTTATGAGGCTTTGATGCCATTAAATTTTCAACTTAAGAGTACATTTTAAGTAAATTTTCTGCGTTAAAATTATTTAATTTTACTGATGCGAGTTACACGCTCTCTCATTATTTAACACTGTGTAAGTTTGGATCGCTTAGTTTACATATTGAAGCTAAAATTTTAACTGGACAAGAAATGATTACAATTTTAAATATGTTTAATTACTTTTATTATTTTTTCTTGTTGGCTGAATTATAAACATACTATCAAGAAAAAGTCATACCTATTAACGTCTCCTAAAAATTAAAAAAAATACAAATATTAAAAAAGAAAATTCCCAAATCAGGCTTTTTAGGATAATTCTGTAGGATTAGAAATGTAAAAAAAATTTATACCTCTTACGAACAGCTGAATTCAGCTAAATAATAGTTAAAATAAGACGGTATCATACTGATTGATTCTTCAACAGGCAAATGATAAGAAAAAAAGATTTCATTCTGTTTTCATGACCCGTTTTTTAAATACATTACCATGATTTCTTAAAAGCAAACAGTTCTCTTCCATTGCGTTATTTAAATAACAATTATAAGTATTTGAAATTTATTATTATTATGTTATAATAAGTTTCAAAATAAAAATATTAATGCAATAGAAAACTAATTATTCAATATTACGCTAAACGTAATAATTTTGATACTAATATTAGAGCTGCCCATAAATTATGTCACGTATATAGCCTATCTGCAGTAAAGGGTTTTGTAATTAGTGACAGTTTCTGACAGGGAAGTTGCTGGTTTTAGAGAATGGTTTACCGTGGAAGTTAAATTTATGCTATAATTATATTATTTTGTATTCATTATTTAACTGGTTAATATTATGTTGCATAATATATTGTTATTTTTTGTAGTGATAATATTTAAGTACTTTATATTCGCAAACTTATGTAAGTATGATATTAAGTATTTATCTACTAATATTAGCACTAGAGTATGTGGCACAAATAAAAGTTTGTTTTTTACAGTTATACTCGTACACTGTCAATCAATTGATAGAAAAAGTAAAGTTTATAATACTATTCCAATTTTTTTACTTTTCTGTATTAAGTTTTAGAGTTTCTATTTATTTAAAGTAAATAATTAGATATTATGATAAATTATGTATTCAAAATTACCCTGTTTTGCATTTTCAATCTTACATAAATTCATGTAGTTAATGAATTATATATAAAGTCAAATTTAATTTTAATTAGATTTGTCTTTTAATTTCCGATTAAATTCAATTTTTTGTAATTTTCGTTTTGATTAGTTTCGATATGGTGACCATTAAAAAATTTGTAAAACTATTGAAAAAAATAGAAAGTGATCGTGTGGTACTGAATTATATGTTTTAAAACTACTTTTCTCGTACAAACTTAGTTACAATCAAAAACGGAAAAAATGTGTTTAGAAAAGATCCTATTTCACAGCTGCATAATCGAGGAATGGAATAGGATTAGTCGTAGTATAATATACAGTCTGTAAACTACTGTATTTTCTCTAATATAAAGCCGAGATTATCAGCTTTTTGAAATTCATCTTTCTTTCACGATTATTTTCTCCATTTCATAAATAACAACATAAAATCATAATTTCTGTATTAAAATAGTAAAATAAAAACATTTCACACATTGAGAGCCAAGAAAGCATTTAGAATGCAGTTATTTTGAAACTAATAAGCCAATCTTTTATCTTTCCTTTCGTAACAAATAATAAGATCAATTTGTAATTTAATTATGTTAAAATTCAAATTATACTATTTTAATTCATAATATCTATTAAAAGAGATGTTAAAAGTAAGGAAGTAAAAATAAAAGAAATTGTTTTATAGTAACTTGTTAAATTTTGATTGATTACCCAGCAACCTATTCAAGAATAGTACCGTTATTATGGTAACCAGTAAAGAACAAACTTAAAACATATACCTCCAATGAATTTCAGTTTCGGTCATTAGTCATGCGGTTTGCTTGATGTACAGATTTATACATGCATCGAGTGTCCGCAAAATTCTTTATCCCGAATGTGTCGAGTATCTTGAAATTGTTGTCAGACCAGCAAAAACAACACCGGTCAAGAACTAATCAATCAGGCAGAAAATTACCCAGACTTTTTAAATAGGGTAATTGTAGGCGACGATTCATGAGTTTATGGGTGTGACCCATAAACAAGTCATCGCAATGGAAGAGTTCAAGTTCGTCACGAAGGAAAAAACATGACAAAGTCTTCTTCACGTCAAAGTCTCATTCTCTTTTTAATACAAAAAGAAAAACGAAGAACGTGAAGACAATTTTGGTGGTGTTTGTTTAATCTACGGATATTATGCATCACGAATTTCACCTACAGGTAGACAGTTAACCAGGAATACTATAAAAGTGTCCTTCAGCGTTTGTGTAAAAAAGTACGGAAGAAAAGGCCTCCTTTGGCGAGACAAAATTTGGATCCTTAACCATGACAACGCATCCTGGCTAATCGTGAAGTCATACAATTGTGGGTTCTTTAAGATGTCCGGCTTACAAACACACACAAAAATTAATTTAAAATATTTATTCCGAATACCGATTACTCTTAAACTTAATTCTACAATATTTGAAAAAATAACAATATTTACGATATAAAATAACAATATTTGCAAAAATTTTCTTTTTGCAAATATTATTTTTTATTTATTAACAAATGTGCTTAAGAAAAATACGATCTTAATTAGGCGAAATCTTGAGATAAAGAGGGTGCCTTGCTCTACAGCATCAACCCCTTGATCTTTTAAGTTGAAAATTTAATAGGAACAATGCCATATATTTAGAAGCAATCTGTTCTAGTTTGATCAAAATCGGTCCTATAGTTCTGGAAATATAAGATGATTTAGAGGCCAACACAGAACATAGGTATATATACAAAAATTAACATCCAGAAAATTTCCATCCGGTTTTTTTGGATTTTTTGGGTTCTTTAGGTGTCAAAAAGAAAAGATCTGGTGAAATCCGCATAGGCCCAAATTGGATTGATAACAACAATACTTTTCCTTCTAGAACTATAGCACTATCTAGACGTAAAAATAAAAATAATTCAACCAGAATTATTTAAAAATTAAGTGCCACTTTTAAGAAAAGTTTAATTTTAAGAAAGTAATAAAAAAAAAATTACTTCTTACTTTGGATCCAGAATATAACGAAGGTGCCATACCTACTTTAATTTTTATACCTCTTTAGATGATGAAGGAAATCAAAAAAAAAATGTTTCTTTTTTTAAAATAAAACTTAAAAAAGTTATAGTCAACAAAGAAACATTTATGTTTTAGAGATGAGAATAAATTTTAAGAAAAACTTTTCTAAGAATATTCATATAATGGTAAAATGTAACTAACTTGCGTATGTAAAATTTTCTCTATCTAAAACTCCTTCAATAAACGATAAAATAAGAAAAATAAACTTTAAAAAACTTTTCTGCATTTTAGGTCCGGAGTCTATAATTAAAAAAAAATTTAGACTTGATAGTTCTTGATAACTTGATAGCTTGATGCTACATATGAAGCATAAATTTTCAAAAAGTTTTTAAACCCAAGGGAGTTAGAGAAAAAGAATAAAAAACATATATTTCAATTTTAATAGTGAAGGTGGATTTTTTGGGGAAAAAACTTTTTTTCTGGTTATTTATATATGTATTGTAGGTAGCAAATTTACTTTGAGTTTCCTTTATATTCCCTTTGAAGAAAATCGAAATTATTTCGATTTAGATTTTGAAAAAATATGAATAGGATATCCCGTATATTGAAATAGTTGAGCCAAATTTGAAGAATTTAGTCAACCCTTGGATATAAGTTCAAAAGCATTGCGACACATGTTCGTACATCCGTACGCCCATACATATATATATATATATATAGGGTGTCCCAAAATTAACGCAAGATTTGCTGCCATTTTTGCAGTAAATTGTTGGCAACCCTGAAAAAAGAACAATTTAATAGCTGAAAGTCTAGGGTTAGTAAAAATGGAGCGTTATACGATAAAACAATGTGTTTTCATTATTGAAAAATATTACAAAAATAATGAAACTTCGGCGGCCACAGTTCGAAGTTTCGTACAAAATATGGTCCAAATAGTGTTGTAACCTCGTCAACTGTGAAAAGATTAATTGAAGAATTCAGGGAGACTAGATTAGTTGGAGAAGCCGAAACACCGGTCATCCAAAAACAAGCCGTTCAAATGTTAATATCGAAGCAGTGCATGAGAGTGTTGGTGAAAACCCAGGAACATCAATTC
>JAAAKQ030000096.1:4796-19045 GCA_010016005.3 Zanna intricata | reverse complement strand
CTGTAACTACCCTGTAAAAAAGCAAAACTGTAGATATCTCTCTCTCTATTTTTCTGTATTAGCCTCCGGGACTACCGTAGGGTATTATTTCAGAGAATGAATGAGAATTATATATATATGAATGTGAATGTAGTGTAGTCTCGTATAATCTCAGGTCGACCAGTCCTGAGAAGTGTGGTTAATTGAAACCCAGCCACCAAAGAACAACAGATTTGAATTCTAGGACTCTCAACTTCGAAATCAGCTGATTCGCTATGACGCGCTAACTACTAGACCAACCCGGTGGGAAAAACTGCAGATATCGGGCTCCCAAATCTCCACGAACTGGCTACTGCACAGTTCTAAGATCGATGTGTGGTGTGCATTTCAGCACAGAAAATTTTCTGGGATTTACTTATTTGAGGGTGACGACGGTATCTCTGTGAAACAGGGAACACCGAATATTATAATCGCAGGTTAGAAACTTTCTTCTTTCCTGAATTGAAATATCGCAACTGATAACTGGCGAGAGCGTGGTTTCAGGGACGGTATCACAGCCCATACGACACAGCTCTTAATGAACACATTACGTGCTGCATTCCATGGGTGTCTTCTCCCTCGGTTTGGTGATATTTAGTAGCTCCCCAATCATCGGACCTTAGTCCAGCAGACTTTTCATGAAGCTATTTGAAAGCTCAAATTTCATCCTCAAGCTCAATGTCACACCCTCTCTAAGTTCTACAGCCTTAAAAATAGAATTCTTTAGGAGATTACAAATGTTAAGCAGTTCACTCTTAAGCAATCCCAGAATGTTAAGTCGCGTCATTGAAAGTGACGCGACAAAGTGTCATAGATGACAGCAATCCCTTGACTTTTATGAGGTCGTCTCTAAGAATTTGTATTCAAGATATGAGATCTGTTTATTGATTCTAAGATATTGACTTAAATATGTACAGTTAAATTTATTGCTGTGAGTAATTAATGTTTAATCTATTTTCAAACTAGTAACGTTTTATATAATTTTATATTTGAAATCCAGTTTTCAAGCACTCTTATTTAATATCACATAATGAGTTTCAAACCATTTTGGAATTCATCCTTCCCAATTTGTATAAATTCGTCTGGAGTGACCCCATCCAAAGGACTGACGTCACCCTCCTTATCTACTGTCTTCGATCCACGCAACTGGCCGCTTCGAACAGTGTGAGCCGGTAGTCCGATAAGCTTTCCTCATCCAGAACCCTCCATCCATTCAAGCCAACGTCTTCCTCGCTTACGAAGGCCAAGTCCAGGACCGAGCGCGACTGACGACTCTTGAAAGTGGCTCCATCTTCATTGATGCAATGTAGACCCAAAGAGGGCAAGCATGATCCGCAAAGTGGGCTCCCCCGAACACTGTGAATATTGCTATCAAATTGCGGAAACTTGGCATTGAAATCGCCAGCAACTAATATGCTGCGCCCCCGGTGTTGTTGAACTATGTCCTCCAGAAATGCCAGAATAAGATGAAGCTCTTTACAATGGTATTTGGAGAGCGATAACAGAACATAATTACCACATCCACCAAGTCAACCCAAACATATCTGACACCAGACCCTCTGCAGATCGCCGGGACCTCCGCAACAGGGAAGCCATCAGCCGCCACTACCACCCAATACACCAACCATGACGTCCCGGCAACGGACGCAACATGTGGCTCAGATATTTGAGAGGTGAGTCTCCGTTCCACAGAGTCACCTCCTAACTGAGGTCTACCGACTGTCCACACCTGTTTGCATTTAACTGGAGAAATTTATAGTGAGGTCTCACATTCAATAGTCCTGTGGCCCTCACACAACATACAGCCCAAGTGCTTGGTGCTCACACTGCGTCCGTTAGTGTCCGGTCCTTCTACGGTTAAAACACAGTCAAGACCTGTCAGTTCCTTTACACACTGCCGAGACGTAGCCCATGCCCCATCACCTGTAGCACCTTTCTCCATCTCCCTCATTTGGGCCCAACAATGCACCCATCCTATTCGTATGCGATGTTCTACCAGTTTCTTAGCTGCTCGCTTAGACGTAATGATCATCCATTCATGACATTGCCCTAGGCTGGCCGCATCGGCATCGAGGAGATCTTAATCAATTCCAACTCACCAACGACTTGTATTAAGGTATGCTGTAAGCCCTGCTCCGTCGTATCAGTCTCCAAAACCTTTGCGTGCAACACAGCCCTGCGACCACTTCTCGCCTTTACAACAACTTTAAGGTCCGCCGCTTTGTTCTTCAGGACGATCGTGAACTCAGCCTTTTTCGTATCCTTGATCCGGATGCAAAACTCTTCATTTGTACCCTTTCTAAGGAAGAGCACCACACCTGCTTCCTTTCTAGTCACCAACTGCTTCACCGTCCGTAGCAGGTCAGCGTTTGGCCGCCTTTGAGATCGAAGACTATAGTCCTACTTTCCTGGGATGGAGGAATCGAGTCTAAAGTCCCCGTTGTTTTTCCACCCATTCCTACATTTATCGTCTGCTTCAATGTAGCCTCAACCGGAGGTGTAAAGACTCGCATCCAGTCTTCCCTTCCTTTGGCTACGTACACCAGAATCTTCCTGACCGCAGACCCAAGCCCGCCTCCAGGGAAGACAAAAATCGGAGACACTACTTTCTGCGAGTACCCTTCATACAGAGGTGGAAATTACTGCCAGTGCGATCTCCTCACCGCACTTAGTCGCATAAAAATCGTGTACATACTCTTCTCTGTAGAAGGGGCTTCCCGCCTCCTGACCACCAAGTCATCTGTAATCATGTCTCTCGACCCGATCCCCGACAAATGTGAACAGTATGTCCCAACGCGGCCGAGCTACTGAAAGGTCGAAACAACAAATTAAGTCCCCTTCAGCAGGCAACTCAGACAACTGCTCAATGAGGTCACTTCACCGATGGGTGATGAAGTGAGGTCACCTGAGCCGGCCAACTCCTACCCAGCAATAATAGGAACTCCTCATCCGTTAAAGTCGAGTGAAACAATTCTGGTATGCTCCAATCCCAGAATCCTTAGTCTGAATAGCCTGAGTTACCATCGACACGGAGAAAGACAGCGGTGACTCATGGAGCGGTGACGCAGGGAATATGTCATAAAATCCCACATGGTTACCGCTACCGTCTTCGCCTTGGGAAGGATGTCATCTGCGCACGACTTGATATCCTTCCTAGTGTTGCTATGTCTTGAACACAGGTGAACCAAACGATTTATCTCTTTCAGAAGAAACCCCAAAGAAAAATACAAAAAAAGAAAACAGAATAAAACAACGCAATAATACCAACAAGAACTGAATAAATAAATTTAAAAAAAACAGTAATCACAGCGCGATCTGTATAGACCGTGAAGTCTACGTTTGCAGCCCATAAGTTCAAAGATTTAATCGGTAATTTACTAGTACTACTAGTTTTATTAATTAGTGCTGCACTTGAAATTTAAATTATTTATTTGTACAGTATTTTAATAAATATTAATTCTTCCAGATTCTTCGTCCCAGAAGGTCATTTTCTCCCAGGAAGAAAGAATAAAAAACCTCTCACTTGATCTCAAATTCAAAAGTAGAAGTGCATTCTACTATATATCGATTATAATCATAGAACGTTGTGCTAGTTTGGCTTATTAGAATTAGAACTGGATATCACTTGAGAAACTCATAAGCATTTTTTTGCCGAAGTAAGCGATATTTAACTATAACTAGGGATGTACAGAATTTATCAAAAGGATGGAGAAAAATCTCCATCCTTTTTGATAAACATACAGTAATAAACTAATATCAACATATGAAAACAGAATTTATAGCTTACATCCTAAACTTCGTGAATGAATTTTACACAAAATATACTGACATATCTATTGTGTATTGAGTTAATTAATTACCGAACACATATTAAAATACTGAGATAATGAAGAAAAGTTATTCTATATAAATTACCTGCATTGTTAAGTAATCTTAGTTACTTAATATTAGTTAACAAATTATAAAGTATTCTTTCTTGATATTAAATGACGATCAATAAAATTTGTTAAATGCTTCTTTAGAACTCACTATCTGGATGCACTGACTCATGACCGGTCCTTATATATAGTTGATGATATATTTTATAGGCCTCCGTGACAGAGTGGTAACTTCCCTGCCTTTCATCCCGGAAGGTTCTGTATTCGAATCGCTAAATATATTTTATTATAATACTGTTTGTAATGGAGTTTTTTATTGTAAAATTTACTTGTAATTCAAAACTACAATATAAATACTACTTATACCTGCTCCATCTTTATAAATAAATATAAACTTTTTAACATACTTACTTAACATAATGAAGTTTTAATATAACGCCCTTAGGTTTATTAGTTTTCAGATAAATATATTTAAGCAACCAATTATTATATAGATTGTAAAAAAAAATCATTTTTAATTTTCAAATGCTCTTGCATATTAACTGTATTAGAAAATAAAGTTAATTCATAGATCAATATAACAATCTTCCAAAACGATCAAAATTATCAGGAAAGAAAGTTATTTTCAAAACCATAAACAAAAAATCATTCTGAAAATTATAAAAAAGCTTACATTAACAAACAGCTATCTTTTAGTAAATATATTAATATTATTGCACTTAATGCACTAAATGTTGGACAGTTAGTAATTATACAATTAGCTACAAATACAAAGAATATATAAAAGCAAAATTCTTTGAACAACCTTTGCAAATCGTCACATAGTATTCAAGTCATACTTACAAAGATGTTATCACAGTGTAAAAAGCACTTTTTACACTCTAAATGCACTAAATTTTAAAATTTATTTAAAAATACATAATATATATATATATATAAATAAAATTTTTATATATTGCACACTATTTTTGCAGTAAACAAGAAATAAGAAATATTATTACTCTATTTAGAATTGTCAGGTAATAAGAACTGTTGCAAAGCCATGACATAATTAATTTTCTTACGATTTCAACTTAAGTGACAGGAAATTTAGATTAGTGAAAATAATTATTTAATTGTCCGGTTCATTTATTTTCTGTTACGTTGTCATATCATATCTAGACCGTGAACTACAAATAAGTTACAATTATTATAGCGATACCAATGAACTGACATCCTTTTTAGTAAACGCTAGGATTTCTTTTTTTTTTTTAATTTCAGAAAAAAACTATTTGTTATAAGTATTTTGTTTAATTAATTTTATTAAATTCTGTTCATTCTTAACTATAGTTAAATATCTCTTTACTTCAGTAAAAAATTTAATCAGTTAAGGAATAAAAACATATTACATTTTGTTTCTGGATTAAAATACTGACAAATTTTTCATATTTTAACAAATAACTGTTAACAATACTGTAACAAAATGATTTTTAAGCGAGTTTAAAAATTTTTAATATCAGTCAATTCGATTACAAATATCTAATACAAGTTAAAATATAATAAAAGAAGAGCTAGAAATAATAAATAACAACAAGCGTTATATTTCTTCTCCTTTAAAACAACATGAATATTTTCCAGTTTATTTTTTCTGGAAGGTTGAATCTGTTAATCTAAACTCAGAGATGATTATTGATTATTAATATGCTTGCTTCTTCTGTGATTTGAATTATACTTTTTTTTTTGTTTACATGTTATTTGGTAGACTTCTGTCTTTTTCTGTTTTAGCCTCCGGAACTACAGTAAGGTATTACTTCAGAGGATAAATGAGAATGATATGTATGAATCTGAATGAACTGTAGCCTTACACAATCTCTGATCAACCACTCCTGAGAAGTGTGGTTAATTCAAACCCAACCACCAAAACAACACCGAAATCCACGATCTAGTATTCAGATCTGTATAAAAATAACTATCTTTACTAGGATTTGAACCTTAAAATTTTCGACTTCGAAATCAGCTGATTTGTGATGTCGCGTTTACCACTAGACCAGCCCGGTGGGATTATTTTAAGACTAGATTAGCAAATATGTTTTTAATCTAGTTCTTTTTTTCCAACGTATTCAATGTATGTAAAATACCAATAAAAAATTATTTTTATTGATATGCTCTTTCAATCTTTTCAATATTTTTTTAAAATTATGGTTGGAAAAGGAATTTTTCCACTGTTTACCTACCACAAAATTAACAATAAAATATCCGTCATTATTTTTTAAATAATCGACCGTTATATCGGAAAATTTCTAATGTCTTTATATTACATTTTTATATTTTCTTTTTGATAATAGCAAGTCACACTCTTCATTAATTTGATTACATCCTTTAACACCTAGTTGACTTGCATTTCAGTTCTGTATATTTTAACGAATAGTCATTATAATTAAGTACAAATTACATATTCTTAATTATAAAGTCTAAAACGTGTATTATCATGCATTTGGAAGTTAATAAAAAAAAATTTTTTAAAAAGGCATTGATTTTAAAGAGATTGTATCCCAGATATCTTAGGATTATTGTTCATCATGATTGATAGCTTTTACAGACTTTTTGAATTTTTTTAAACTATATTCAATAGAAAGCGAATTCTAAATAAAGTAGATAATTAAAGTAGGAAAGGAGACTCTTTATAATAAGAAGTATAATAGAACTAACGAGTAGATATAGAAATTTTAAAAAAGGTAATTTAAGGATAATTTAATAGTTTATCAAAATAAAATAAATGAAACGGACAAAAAAGTAAAATTTCGATAAGAGATCTATACTACTGACCAATACGGTACGATTCTTTTCTCTCACATGCGGTATGAAAATTGATAGAACTCTAAACATTTAAACAATAATAAACCAATAGGAATTGATTTTACCGTCTGCTTTATTGTATTTCTGGGAAAATCATGGCAGGATATGCTGACATATCTGAATGCAAAATTAATAACACAGAAGGACCCTCATGTTGCAAAGAAAAAAAAACATTTTTATTATACAGAATAAAAGCTGACAACACGGTTGTTTCTAATGCACAGCTAACA
Organism: Zanna intricata; assembly: GCA_010016005.3. Taxonomy (NCBI): domain Eukaryota; kingdom Metazoa; phylum Arthropoda; class Insecta; order Hemiptera; family Fulgoridae; genus Zanna; species Zanna intricata. The sequence continues at coordinate 12,084 of JAAAKQ030000096.1, read as the reverse complement.
CACACACACAAGTACACACAGAATTTAAAATATTTGTCATTTTATTTAAATATAATATTTTTTCGTTTAGTTAATTCAATGATTCTAACTAAAGCGTGCGCGCATACTGTATTTAATTCGCGCGGTTGTGGCGGTACTAGCAGTGACGGTCGGTACTAATTAAACTAATGTAATTTCACAAATAATATAGAACAAATTTCGCCTGTAGGGTTGTCAGCTAGTGTAACTGCGAGGCTTAATGCGCTAGGTACCTAGTTTATCGGGCGATCGAGTTCGAGACCTAAGCAGTCCGAGTTATTTTTTTACACTTTAAATGTTACTCATTAATTTAATTCTATCGCTCACCTGTGATGCCACAACATAGTACACTATTACAAGAGCATTTTGCCCATATATAAAAGTAGTATGATCAAGTCTTGTCAAAATATATTTAGCAGTTCTGGAGTTATAAAGTGATTTAGACGCCAATACACCGAACACACACGCGTGCGTACGAGTACACACCAAAATTAACGACCGGAAAATTTCCATAAACCTTTTTGGTTTTTTGAGTTCCTTAGCTGTCAAATCGTCATGATCCGCTGAAAAACGCATATGCCCAAATTAAACCGATTACAACATTTTCCCTTCTAGAGCTATAGCTCTACTATAGCGCTATCTAGATAGGAAAGTAAAAGCCAAGAGCAAATAAATGTAAGATTTTTAACGTTATTAATTTATCAATTATGGCTTTCGCTGCCAAATTATTAGCTATAATAATAGATTATGTAGAATTAGAAGTAGCAAATGTAGTAGACTAAACACACAATACCATTTCAGTCAAAAATGAGAACACTAGAAGTTTTAATCTTTAGCTTTAGATGGCAGATTGAAAAAAAACACATGATAATGCAAAATGATTAAAATAGTTTAAAGTAATTCAAGAAAACTGTACGCTTAATACAGATAAAGAAGAATTATTTACTTCCCTTGATCAGCATTACGAAAGGTGATATAAAAATTTAAAACCTTTAACTGCTTACTTTCAAATTACATCTTAAATTTTTTACGAAACTTCTTATGTGATTAAATAATATAAAATTATATTACTTTTAGTATTTTTTAATTTTATTTTTTATTATTATTATTCAAGTGTGCAAATCAGACTTTTATACTGTGGTAACATCTTTGAAGTACGTCTTGATACCATGTGACGATTTTCAAAGATTATTCAAAAGATTTTGCATTTATATGTTCTTTGTATCTGTAGCTAAATGTAGACTCCCCCCGCAACGTAGGATCTGTCTCCTCTATCTGTCCAAAGAAGTATTTAGTGCATTAAGTGCAATAATATTAATATCTTTACTAAAAAATCGCTGTTTATTAATTTAAGTTTTTTTTATAATTTTCAGAATGATTTTTTGTTTATGATTTTGAAAATAACTTTCTTTCCTGATAATTTTGATGGTTTTCTAAGATTTTTTTTTGTTAATGCTAATGATCTACTAATTAAATCATAGAACCATTTAATTTAGCTAAATCAAAATTTGGCGTCTTTTTCTCCCCCCCCCCCACATCTTAACATTCTCATTATTCTACATTGAAACATATATCTAACAGACTTACATCGTAAATTTGAGGTCGTAGAATGAAAAAAATAATAAAAATTTAAAAAATTTTACAATTAAACGTTATAAACTAAAAGTAAGAAAATTTATAAGTTAATGCTTAACTCTTAAAATAAACATAAATGTTTAATTGTAAGATATAATGAACAAGAAGAAACTGGTAAGAATTTTTACTTTATATACAGAATATACTGTATACATACATTACAGAATATATCTTACACTACTTACACCTTACATCTTATATCATACATCTTACTTTACTTATATCTTACAGAATATACTTTGTAAGATATAAGTAACAATTACTGAATTACGTTTTAGTATATTAAAAATTGTTTCATGTGAAGAAATCCAATGAAATATTTCGTACCTGAGATAAACAATAATAAGATTTCATAAATAGTAAATAATATATTTTTTTAGATTAAAATATAGTTTCTCATGCTGAAAAGATAAATAAAATAAATAAATAAATATGAACAAAACTAGATTCGTGAAGAAAGATAAGTTTGGCTGAAAAGAAATTACAATATTTATTTAAAAAAATTTAACACGCAATCTAATGGATTGCAAGGACGAATACAAAAAAGAAAAAAAATTAAAATAGGTTCAAACCAAGCACAAGTTTTATTGACAATGTGTTTTTTTTTTTTTTTTTTTTTTTTTTTTTTTTTTTTTTTTTTTGTAAGGCACAAAATGGACTCGGATCTTTCTCAACTGAACGGTTACTTTATTAAATTTTTAACACTAGTAAGCCCCGATCCTGAAGTATCAAACGTACATGCAGATGTCACGCACGCAAAGCTTTGTTTTCGTTTTGTTAGGTTGATTGTGACCAATTTTACATTAATTTTGAATTTCCTTACCATGTTTTATTTTTTTATTAACTAAAAGTCTTCACTGTACAAATCGCAGTCATTATAAAACATATTTATTTTTACTAAGGATAACTTTTAAGCTTTTTTTGTAATTTACATATTAGTGTATATGTGAGAGTATGTACTTGTGTCTATTAAGCAAAACAGTATTAAAAAAAAAAAAAAAAACAAACTAACAGAAAAAATCTATTCCTAATCTACCTAATCTATAAAAAAATTAGTAGGGAAAACATTTTGTTAAATTATTTTACCCTATATAAATAAACAATTTGTAATTTAATCGTAACCATAAACGTGTTATTCAACACGAAATAAGAAGAATAATATTAAACCAGTAAAGATATTTGTCAATAATATAATGCACTATTATTTATATAAAGATCTAATGGAGTTACCTCTTTTTAAAAAAACCTCAAGAGATCATTATTAATGGAATTATTCCTTCTCTGATATTTAATTTTATTGATTAGTATTATATAAAAATACCACTTTTTAAAATCCCTTTATAATCTGTTTAAAACACTTCATTTTTAAACATTATATTTCAGTTCATTTTAGAAAAACTCTTAAGAAACTTTTAAATCTAATTTCAAATTGTAACTCATTTTATTTTTTCTTGTATCCTTTTTTTCTTTTTTGAAAAAAAAATGCAGTATTATTTTAAGTAACTGAATAGAAACTTAAATAGGATTAGCGGGAATTTCAGGTTTAGAATTTCTCCGGTAGGAGGATTATAAAAATATAAAAATTATGATATAATATTTCTTATAAGCTATTATAGTCATCAGTTATTATTTTTTACGTACAGCAGTTTTAGTTTTATTGCAATTTTTTACTTAATATATTTGTAAAGTAAAAGGCTGTCTACCAGATTATCGTTGGTCTTAAAGTAGAATCTGAACGAGAAAAATATTCTGCCAGATGTATCTACTTATATGTAATTTAAGTAGTTCTGTTTAATCGTTTGACCAGGTTAACTTGTAGTCCTTAGTGGAAATCCTAAAAATGGATTATCTCTCAGCTGATCCGAATGATGATGGTGAGACGTTGCCTGGCGGGAGTTATTTTGATTTATCGTAAACGTGGGTGTCTGACAACCTCAAGCAGGATCCCAGGAAGTCTCGTAGGAGGCTGATTAAAGACAACATTTTTGCCAATTTACCGAGAACTCAGAAAGTTGTAATGAGGATGATGTTACGGCGGACCATAACCGAGTTTCCTTTCCGTGGCAGACTATGCCTGTACCTCGTAAACCTTGGGTCCACATATACTAAATAATACATCTGATGACTTATCTTTGTCGAATAGATTTCATAACCTTCCGATGGAGGATACAACTGTTATTGTTAGCCAGAAGTACACTACCCAGACCCCCATCAATTGTCCTGTGTGACATCACTGACGTAATACGACTATATGAATTACTTTAAACGGTAGTAGGTAAGGATAATTATGTTGTGCGGCTGGTCGGTGCGAAGCAACTTCGTGTTATCTCAAAGAACGTGGTGTAAACAAGAAAATTATCAACTTAGTTCATTAGCAAAAGCTGAATGGATATACATTCACTAAGAAGGGGGAAAGAGTTTTTCTCGTGGTGTTCAGGAATTTATACTACTTAGTTTTAGTGGACATTATCAAGAAAGAAATTAAGTCATATGGGCAGAAGGTGCGGACCATATTGAATGCCCGTCATTCCAGCAACAAAAGACCCAATATCAACGTACTTTGTGAACCTGAAACCAGAGAGAATAATATAGATTTTTGTAGCGTATAATACATTGCTGACTGTAGTGTTACTACTGGAACACCAAGAAAGCCTCCCCGTCTGATACAATGCATGTATTGCCAGCAATACTACCAAATAAAGAACAACATGCAACCGTTCCGATGTGTCAAGTGTGCGGAAGGCCCCAGGACCACGGAATGCCCAAAGAAGAACAAAATAACTCCCGTCGTTTGTGCACTAATTTTCTCAGGCCACCCAACCAACTGCAAGGTTTAAAAATATACAGAGAAAGGAAACAGAAAAAAGGGCGCATCGTCCTTCTCAGACTAGTGCTAGCACCATTGACTTGTATCTTCGCACCTCAATGCGATCGTCACAGGATTGCATTCTTCATACTGGCCATCGGCTCCCATAAAGATACCGAAATTGCTACATCACTTCAGGCGTACGGTCTCTATAAACGATTAAGAGTAGTTAAGATTAAACATCCGATCACTCGCCTGATTTACTCATCTTACATATGACGGTAGCAATAAAGAAGTCGCCTATCCTTCACAACAGGACAGATGGAGTGGATGTCTTACCGAACCTGGATTGAGAATCGTACCTGTCCCATTGAAATGTTCTGATGACATCGATTATGCAAAATACCACTTTTTATTTCATGCGTGAAGGAGCCTGGCGATCGACAGAAGAAATCTGATGGAAGGAAAAGCACAGACTATCCAAGAGAAGTGATGAACCTGATTACTACAAAAAGCCGATTTAGACGGACATGGCAATGTCGCAGGAAGCCTGAGAACAAAATATCCCTTACAAAGACTGCTGAAAGTCATTAGAAATTTTCAAAGACTATCTTGAGAATCTTTCTCACTTGATAGAGATGATAAACATTGTGGAAAGACGCCAGGAATTCTCAGCAACCAATATCATCGCTCCCGCCATTTAAAGCGTCTGATAGGTCGTGGGTTATGAACGATAGGCAAAAGGCTGAGCAATTTGCTGCGCATCTGAGTCACATTTGTTGCTGCGCATTTGCTCCACATGACAAAGGGAATGCCAACGAAGAGGACGTAGTTGACTTCTTGGTCAACACAATGCCTTTAAGCCTTCCGATTAAGCCCTTTTCAATGATGAAGGTGCTGTAGACAGGCATGCAAAGAAGGATCCAGACTTTGATTTGCTTACCCATTAAATGATGGTTTTGCTCCCGTTCAAGGCGATCAAGTACAGACACATATTTTCATTGGCATTCTTCGGACAGCTACTTCCTATCGGAGCGGAAAGTGTCTCAAATTTTGATGATTCCGAAACCAGGAAACTGTACATAATGTACCTTCCTACAGTCCGATAAGCCTTCTACCGATTCTATCGAAATTATTAGGAAATTGTGGCCAATCTTACAGCGAAAAAATATTATTCCAGATCAAGTTGGTTTCAGAAACGGATATTCTACCAATGAACTACGTATAGGTCTTTGAATGTCATCACTAAAGGCCTGGAAGAAAATAAATTCTTCTTGAAAATCTATTTCGACGTTCAGCAGGTATTTGACAAGGTCTGGCAGCCTGTACTGCAGCCTGACTGCTGTACTGCAAAGCTAAAACACAGCCTTCCTCAACCTTTTTCTTTGAACTTGCTGAATTACTTCGATGAGCGTTTTACCCAGGAGAGGTGCAACGAGGTGTAACCAGGATTCTTTGACATTAAATCGGGAATTTCCAAGGGTTCTGTTTTATCAATCTGAAAAACTCACTTGAAAGTATGGTATACAGCTAAGGAGGACGATGAGCAAGAGCAATATTGATGTTAAACAACCAGAATAAGTTGGCGAGAATCATTACAGAAGCGCCATAGTTTGCATAGAAGGAAGAAATTCATAACTATCTGTAATTGCCTCATGCCCGCGAAGAAAACAAGCGACTCGGTTTACATTACAAACAACAACTGGATAATCAGAGTAACTATCAAGCGCTGATTCTCCCAGATAACAGTAAGGTTATCTTGCGATTCAAACTCCTTCACGTGCTGGACCTGGGGGTATCTAAGTGACTCTTGGACTGGGATGACATCCCTTAAGTGATGAGCTTCTTCTCTATACCTTGATGAAGATCCTAACTTCCTTTCATAAGCTAATTAAGTTACTGTTTTTCCCCTTTTTTTTTTTTTTAATAATATTTGATTTTTTTTTGTTAGGGTTTTACTGACTTTTGTCCTTTTTATGAAGTAAATCTGTGCATATGAACATATACAAATGAACTATTATATTATATTTATATAACATTTTCTACATTTTTCTCTTCCTCTGTCTTGTAATATTGTTTGATTTTTTTTTTTTTTTCATTTTTACGGACTTTTGTTTTTTTACGAAGTGAATCTTGCAAGTGCATTTATGAAAATGAATTATTATGATCTATGTATGGTTTATCGAGAGCATTTATCAGAAATCCCTTATCAAGTGTTTATTAAAATTCTATTTACCTGTGGTTCCTCCTTGGAACCTTGGATTCCTTTGTTCATAAAGGAATTGTGATTAAAAAAAAACTTATATATATATATTCATATTTATACCAGTGATTCCCCAATTGCATGGTAATCTCTTGGGAGAAATTTTATATCCAAAAATAAGAAACAAAGTTCATATAAACATAAATTAGAAAAATTTTCGTTTGCGAGTTTCGGCTCGCGAAACATTTAGCCCTGTTTTCTTTTCCAACGGCAAAACCTTTGCGGTAGGATTTAATGGACGGTAAAATTTCGTGCTTCTTTATGATTTTTGAATAAAATTAGTTCCAGATCTTCATTTTACTTAGGTTTTAAGTAAAACGGGGTAAAATACGAAAACGTTTTGTTGAAAAATACACTTTATTAGGTTTGGAATAAAATAACTTTCGTTAATTTACAAATAAAAAATTCTAAAAACTTTGTAGAAAATTTAATTCTAGGAAAATTGATTTTAAATAACGTATATTAAAATTAAACACTTTAGAAGTTCAACTTTAATTAGAAACAAAACGCACAATATGAATTGGAAAATTGATACGGTTTTAATCAGAAAAATGTATGTATAAATG
>JAAAKQ030000085.1:0-19047 GCA_010016005.3 Zanna intricata | reverse complement strand
ACTTGGCTCCCAGTGATTTTCATCTGTTCCCATACATGAAGCAGTGGCTTGCATCTCAGCGGTTCGCCAATGATGAACAGCTTCAAAACGCTGTAACAGGTTGGCTTCGGTCGCAGGCGACAGATTTTTATGCAGAAGACATTTCAAAAACTTTAAACGATATCACAAGTGCTTGAATTTGTTTGGAGATTATGTCGAAAAGTCGTAGTTATAAGATTTATATAATAAAAAATTTTTGTATCTCAACTGGTTTAATTTTTATTTTGAAACTGAGGTTACTGTGTGGACGACCCTCGTATATAATGAATTTTTATGTATCAATCAGAATAAAAATATATTTTCATTTAGTGAACATCTTGGAAAAAAAATTCAAGCTAGATTTTGTCTGAAGGATACACAATAGAGAATGGGAGGACTTTACATTTCTTAATTGATTGAAAATAAGAGGAAGATTAATTTTTTACTCATATTTTTACTATAAATAAAAAGTAGATCTTTATAAATCTACTAAAAGTAAGTCAACAATTGAAATAACATAATTTAAAGATTTCAATAAACTGAAGAAAGTAAAGTAAACTGAGCACATGGAAAGAGAGAGATCATTTTCTAGGATCTAAAATGCCTCTGACTCATACTAAAATTTTATACCAAATGGAAAACTAAAAAGTGTTGTTTCACATTAATGCTATGTTCACAACTAAGTAGTGCTTAGCAAAAGAGGCTGAAAAGTATTTGAGCATATAATACAGATCTAATCTAGGTCTTAGTGATTCATTTGTTTCCTAAATTAAACAAATTTTAGATGGTAGAGAAATTGGAAGTAATGATAAGATCAGAAAATATGCAAAAAGTAGATGACAGAAACATTTTTCTATAATAAGAAAATAAACTAGCAACCACAATATAACTGTCTGATTTTAAATGTTGACTACATAGAACAGTGATATATTTTAAGTACTGAATAAGTATTTTAGAGTTACTTATTTTAAATTTATTACAATCAAACATTCCTTACTTTTTGGATGACCATTGAAAGGGATTAATACTGGGTAATTGCATATTAAGGAATCAGATTGGTACAAAATTTTGTAATTAACATTTTATTTTAATGACAACATATTTGTGTCAGGTCATATTAATTTTTACATGAGATTAAAGTAATATTTAATTAGAGCTACTGTAAAATGTAGACATCCAGGTGAGTCATTTCTGGTTGACAGCATTTCCATTAATTATAACAATTAGAAAATAAAACAGCCAGGAAATTAATAAATAATACACAGTAAAGCATTATATAATATGTCAACTTATATAGATTAATTCATTTTATACCAATGTTTACAATTATTTTAATTTTTTCTTTCAGTTTAAATAAAATGAATGATGCAGGTATTCTAGATAAGAATTTTATAAAATACATAAAAGCTGAATACAAAGATAAGTGTGAAGAATGCAAGTTATTTATAGCTTTTGGTTACCAACATGTATCAATAATTATATACACTTGGATCGCTGGATTGTTATTATCAATAATAATTATGATTATTGAAAACATTTTTTATTACTATATTTCTCTAAATTTATATAAAAAAAGAATTAAGAATAATAAACGTTCAGTTAAATTTGATCATCTGTTAGACAAATCAAAAAATAGTAGAATGCAAATAGTATAAAATAAGAAACGTTACAATTTTTTCATAAAGGTTACCTATTATTAATCAAAGTACAGCATCAGAAATAAAAGAATGTGATTATTTAATTATTTTTTGTCTCAAATTCATTAGCAGTCTATGAAATTATTTAAATAATATTAAAAGGCTTTTTTTAAATTTACTTATTTAATGGAATTTATTTTATAGTCTATTTACTTATGTTTATAAGTAAACTAATTGTTAAAATTTATTTTACCTAGGAAAATCCTACGTCAAATAAATAAACAATAGAAAAAAATAAAATTTAATAAAAGAATAGGCAATCGATACGGTAATAAATAAAAATGTTAATTCACCAAAGAAATATTTTAAAATGTAATATTTACACATAGTTACACACAACTTAAAAATAACATGAGCTGTTAAAGTGGTTATTTAACATTGTATAATACAGAACAATACAAAACTCAAGAAAAAAATTAAAAGTATAACATACGTGTTATCACTTATTCACAACACAGGTGTACATAAAATTGTATGAATAATTTACGCTGGTATGCCAATTACTTTACAGAAATTGTGTGGTATGTTTTCAGGTGTATTACATTGTGATTCATCCTCAATCTGATAAGAAAATTCTTCAACTGTAGACATCTGCGCCTCAGAACATTTCTGAACGTATTTTTCAACCGTTATTATCTCACTAGAATTCTGGGGACTAGTTAGGCACTTTTGAATTATTACCTGATCATCGAGTTCTCTTGTCGGTGATACTAGAGACTGTTCTACTTTTTGAATATCATTCTGAGTTTGACAATCTATAATAACAATATCAGAAGCTTGAAGACTCTCAGGTTTATCTATTGCTTTTCCAATTGTAAAACGACTAAAAGTAGTATCATAAGATGGTGTAGAAAATTGATCGTGTTTTTCCAAATATGCAAGTGCAGCCTGTAAAGCTTGGCAGCGTGCTTTGCATTTGTTAGTTTCCCACCTTCTAAATAACGAATCAAATTTTTTTTTTAAATTACACCAGATTAGAGATTCATCTGCATCAGCTGTATCACTTTTGAACACAAATAATTCATGGACTTTACAGCTTGATTCAGAATTTATTTCATCAAGTTTTTCTTCTACAGTCACTTGTGAACCTTCTGTAACAACAAGCTCTTCATACACATAATTATCCATATTATTCATATCACAGAAAGTTACATCTTCAAAAACACAATTGTTATTTTCATTAGTTTCTTCTTTAACTGCAGCTTTTTCTGATAACTTTATCCTCTTATGCAGAGACAGCTTATCACTCAAATCATTCAAGTCATGATTATGATTATGAACAACAGCAATAACAGTAGGATATTCAGTCCATAAGTAATCTTTAGATCTAGAAAAAAAAAAAGGGCATTAATTTTTCTAGACTTAGTGCCAAGCCTTTATATAAGGATGCCTGCAAATCTATATGAAACGATATATGATAAGCATACTGAAAGTAAAGGAAGTACTATCACAAGAATAACTAATGAATACATAACACATTAATTCATAGAAATCCTTATCAATTTTTGGACTTAAGATAACAATTCAGACGGGTATTTCATAAGTTTTCACTAATCTGGTGCATCAACACCAGGTCAAAAGATTTGATTTTTTATATTTTTTTTTTATTTTTACAGCAAATAAATCTAGATTTCTATTACATAATGGATTGAAATTTATATAAAACTTATATCCTTGTAATTTTCTGTTTATCATTTTATCCTGATCAGTAAATAACTGCATATAAATGTACATCATGTCAAAAACGATTGCGGAACAACTCTATGGTTAAGAAAAATGAATTGTCTTGTGTTTGTCTAGGCTAATCAGGAGAAATTGTTATAAAACTATCATAAGAACATCACTAACAATATTTAAAAGTGATAAATATAAAAATAATGGTAAAACAATCTATAAAGACCAAAAAAAATTAAATAAATAAATGATATTAAAAAAAAATGTATTAATACTTTCAATGCTGCCAAAAATGTTACTGGTCGAGTAATTTTTGTTCTACTTTTTTCAATAAAGGAAACTTAAATTCAAATAAAAACTTATTTTTATTGTTAATTTTTTTTGTGTTTTATTATAATGGACTACGATGGTCATCCACAGTCACTGGCATTCGTAACTTAATTGATGATTGTTGGACAACTATAATAGTCCATATGCTAACCCGTTTCTTCAGTGTTTTGTGAATGCAACAGCTAATAAACAATTTTTTCTCTGTAATTTTAAAACTATTTTTCAATGTTCTTATGTATAACTGGAGATTATATTATAATGATTTTTATATGTAAATGTAGTTTATATATTGATTTCATCACAAACTGTTCAATGTGCAAATGCCATTGGCCTAAAAGCTCAATAATTTTTTTTTTTTTTTGACGACTCTTTTTAGATAAAATATTGATTTTTCTATTACATATGCTAATTAAATAAACGTTTATTTAATGATATGTTTGTAACTGAATAGCAAGGGTTAGCAATAATTAACAATGAACAGTTTGATAGATACAAGGGTTGTTTTTTTTTTCAAGATCCGATCGGTCACGAAATTAAAACCACAGTGAAAATAAAAAATTTTTTATTTGTAACAAGTACTTACATAGTTATGCTATTTCTCTACATAGTCGCCACTCCGATTTAGACATTTGTCATAGTGTTGTACCAACTTTCCAATACCCTTGTCATAGAACAGAGCTGCCTGTGTTTTCAGCCATGTTTCTACACTGATCTGCAGCTCGATGTCTGTACCAAAATGTTGTCCTCCTAGCCAGCGTTCATGTGAGCAAAGAGGTGGAAATCAGATAGAGCTAAGTCCGGGCTATATGGTGGATGATCAAACACTTCCCAACGAAAACACTGCAGTGTGCGGCCGAGCATTGTCAGATTGAAAGACAATGCCTGATGACAACATTCCTCTCCGCTTATTCTGAATTGCCCTTCACAGACATTGAAGAGTCATGCAGAGTATGAGGCTGCAGTGATGGGTCATGCCACATTCCATGAACTCCACCAAGAGAACTTGATCGGAAGTTTCGGTGTATACAATTCACCTTACGATGAAACCAGCAGGTTCTGTTAACGTACATGGTTTTATTCCATACTGATGTCAATTACCTTGAATATAAATAAGGAAAAGTAGTTTCCCTTTCCAAAGTACCAACAACTCGTCAATGCATAAATTTTATATAGGGATAATTGTTTCGTTTACTATTTTATGGATTATGGAAAAGATCTAGTAATGGTAATACCAGTTGGTGTAGGTTCATCCTGGGTTAGGAGCTTTAGCAAAATATAGTGACTGTAATATTTCAGCGAACCTGTCACGGCTTGTACAGCTTCCGAAAAATAAAAAATCATATAAGCACCAGTACTCCAATAATCAGAAAGGTATGGTATTAAAACTAATCCAAAATAAAAAAGCAGTGCAATAAATATTAATAATTCCTCATTTATGAATGATTTCCATTTTTTTATTTTGATGTATGGTGATTTTGATGAATTTTGTAATAAATGAAATTGTTTACTTGACCGACACTATTAGGGTGGAAAATTCCAAAATAAACTATAAAAACTTTGATTGATGTGTTTACTATTATCATGGTAAAAGTAAATCAAAGAAATGTCTGAAGTCACTTCCAATAGGTAAAATTTTCTAGCCATGTATATTATTATACGATTCTCTGTTGAATTGAAGTTGGTCTCTGTGCCAGTTTTTGTCCATTTGTTGTATTGTTTTTGGTGCTGTAGTTGTTTGTTGGGTAGAAGTGGAAGGAGAGGGGCTGAAAAAGGGTGGTCTTTGGGTGTGCTGGTGTTATTTGAAAGAGATTATCATGGATCATCGATGGATTTTCCATCATCATATCATCACCACTTTCTAAGAAGTCAGATTCTTCTGATCATTCACCTAAAGAGAGAGAAATAACATTGATACTTTCTTCAAAAGAAGCTCATAGTTCTTTGGCACTTCAAATTACATTTATCTTTATCCAATCTCGTTTTGTTAGTCATTGAGGTTGAAGTTGTGCCTCCTGATGTCGATGGTACTGCTTAGATGGCAGTAAATTTTTAATTTTGGAATTTGATCTCTTTAACCCTTCTTGTGCACAGGGCAACCTAAAATAAATAAAAATGATTATTTATAAAAGTAATACAACCACTGAAAAATATTATTTATCATTTTATATAATAAGTTTTTGTACGCTCAAGCATAAGTAATAAATAGTATCACAAAAAAATAATTTGAATCAATTATATAAAAAATATTTGAAAATATAACATGTAATTAGAAATACGCTTATAAAAAATATGATTGATGTGGATATTTTTTTGAAATTTAAAAGTTTTATTGAATTTCCATTTTCTAAATTGCATATATATATATATATATATATATATATATATATTCAATTAATAATAATAATAATATCAACAAATTCATTGAATTTAAAATTAACGAACCAGTATTCTATTTGAAAAATTATATTAGTTTATCTGAAAAAAATGTAGTATTTAAAAAAACAAACAAGAAAAATCAAGAGTACAACAGAGTATAGCAATATAAAACAGTATAATCTGATTTTGAAAAATAAAATTATGGTAAAATTAATAAAAAGAGAAGAAATTTTGTCAGAAAATAATAAAGAAGTAATAAGTAAAATAAATATTACATATTGTCAAAAAAATAAATTATTAAAAATTGACTTACCTGAAAAATTAACTATTTAAATCTTGTTGTGTCTTGAAATTAGATTAAATTAAGATATTCTTGAATAATTTTTACTTCACTTATGAAAAACATATTTAAAATTAAAAACACAAAAAAAATAAATCGGTAAAACGTTTTATAAAAGACACGGTAAAACTGTAGCAGTCTACTTGTAAAGGAAACCTTACTGAATGTTTGTAAGTGTCAATCTTATAAAAATGACAGCAAGCAAACCAAAAAAAAAAAAATATAACATATGCATAAAAAAGGACGACGATGGTAGTCCACAGTCTCCTGTTAAAACCAGTGTGGATAACAATAGTAATCCATAGTGTGTGATGTGTTAATATAAATTATCTAAGCATCTAAGCATGGTTTTTTGTACAGAAATGCAGAAAAACTGATTATTTCCATTTCTAATTAGCATTAAAATTCATTTAATAATATTGATTCTTTAAGAAAAAAATTTAATTTTAAATTAATTGGTGTAAAGATTCTTCAAATGAATGAGTACTTTAACAAAAATGATAACAAAAACAAAATAAGGTCTCTTCTTATATATGGAAGTATTGTAGTGTGCTAGCTGTATTAACCAAACAGTTTTGTAGTCTGGTTTGATAAAACTGGACACATTCATTTCTTTTTAAGGAATAAATAATTTTTTAAGCTAAGGCTCTCTCTCTCTCTCTCATGCTATTTAGCTTCCGGAACTACCGTAAGGTATTACTTTAGAGGATAAATGAGGATGATATGTATGAATCTGAATAAAGTGTAGTCTTGTACAATCTCAGGTCGACCACTCCTAAGAAGTGTGGTTAATTGAAACCCAACCATGAAAGAACACCGGTATCCACAATCTAGTATTCAAATCCATATAAAAGCAACTATCTTTTCTAGGATTTGAACCTTAGAACGCTCGACTTTGAAATCAGCTGATTTGCGATGTCGCGTTAACCACTAGACCAGCCTGGTGGGCTTTTAAGCTAAGGCTGGACATTCATAATTAAAACGCATGAATAAATTAAAAAATTTAATTTAGCAACTGAAGATGCAGGATATCGTGAAAACTGGTTACTGGAAATTAATAAGGTAAGTTTAACTTAACTAATTACTGTGTTTTGGTATTATATTAAATATAATATATATATATTTCAAATAATATTAAATATTATTAGTACAATGGTCAAAATATTGCTAAATTTTTTGAACAGTCAAGAATTTTTTATTAAATAATAATATTTTAATGATGATAAAAGACTCATGGCTTTATTAAGAAAATTTAAAGTGAAACAGTACAATTTGAATTTGTTGCAGATGAAATCAACTTCAACTCCCACAAAAAATTATAACTTAACTACACAGCCAGAAGTTTTAGATTATGAATCCTGTAGAACAGTTATATTAACCATGAGTAGAAATGTTACATCTGCCTAAGAAGCAAAATATAATGAATAGTTTATTCATAGTTTTGAAGTTAAAGGTCACTGACCTCCATCCAGTAAATTTTTTAAAAACAGAAAATTTTTATTTGAAAATAATTTAGAGAAAAGGAATAATATACATGTTGTGAGATTTTTTAGTTTTGTTAGAAAAAAATTGTACTATTGAAAAATTATATTAAAATGAATTTTCAGCTCATTTTGGTAACATAATTTTTATTCAATCTTGAATCACATAAGATGTTATACACAGAATACTTCTAGTTACAATAACAAAATAATACTCATGTTATAATGTTTGAAAAACAGAAAATTTATAAAAAAATTAATATATTAAAAAAAAGGAAAATCTTACAACAGAAGAACCAATAAAAAAAAGTAAAGAGAGTTGTGAATAAATTTTTAGCTAGTAGACTAAAAAGACTGGAGTACAAAACTTCAATAAATAAAGAACTTGTATAGCAATTTAATAAACTATATCAAAAATAAAAATAAATTGTAATATAAATAATTAATTTTTATTATGAAAAAGGGAAAGAAAAAACATACAATTTCTAATGGTGGGATTATCTATCTTAAAGGGAATATAAACACGAAACAATACTTATAAAGCTAAGAATTTTTTCCTTCAAATTGTCACGTACTCAGTCACTCACAGACCACATGAAGTGTTTGATATCTTACTCATGAAAAGTCAAAATCTTTTAAATCTGTAAAATTAACCATCCTTATCTGACAAATAAGTAATATAATAAGCAACCTCCCCATGTCAGCTGAGCTGGATGATGAGAATAATTTTATAGATACTATTTTTCACCTCCCTTACTTCATTACTACCCAATAAAAATCTGAAAAATTACTTGCAAAAAACATTTCAACTAAAAATGAAATTTTATAAGCATATATGTTAATTTATACTTTTTGTAGTAGCCACAATTGCTTAAAAAATACTTAACATTTTATTTTTTTTTATCCTAATTGCAGTTTGTTTTCACTTTTAATTCAAAATGTTTATCAGTATGGAGTAATTAGTTGTTTATTGCTTATTCCACTTTATATGTAAAAATAAAGATTACATTTTACAATCATTCGGTCTTAATTATCAAACTAGATTATTACAACTAACATTATATCTCCTAGATACCATACCGTAATAATCTAACACAAGAAAAAAGATTCATCAAAGTAAATGGCCCACGAATACAAACATTTTATGCCAGCCTTATCAGGGAAAATGAGGAATGAACTAGTTTGCTATTGCTTTCTTCATTGGGCAGTGTTAACACATTTGTGTTCAAGTTTGATTTATTAGTTTATTTTTATTGTTATTGCCTGTTTGTATTGTTGTTTCCTGTTTGATGGGTATGACTGTGTTGTGTTATGCTACACATTCATATTTCGCAATTATTGTAGCTGGTTGCGTCATTCTCTTTCCTTTCCCACGACTCGTTTTCACTCTGTTCACACATTTGCAGGTGCGTGCACGTGTTGGTGCGAGCTCTTTTTTTTCATTCTTTCATCCTTTTTTATTCAGTCTGGATCTACCATTGTAGCGAATAACACGTTCACCGGCTGCTGGTTCACCAGTTTTTTGTCCTTCGCGTTCTAATGATTTCAATAATTGTATTAATTCTCTTCAATCTGAATAAGATTCTATGTTGTTCGGGACCAGCCTGGCTCCGCTGCTAGTGACTTTATTATTTTCTTTCGGCAACTATATCGGTCGCTGTACCATTATCAGTTTTAATTTTTGTTGGAACATTCGTCTTCAATATTATTCGCAGCGTTACGCGAAACTTTATCCAACAGCTTTATTTTTTTTTTCCTTTAGTCGATCGTTTTATTTCTTTATATTGCTGTTGTGCGATCAGTCCTTACTTAATTTCCACTATTAAACTTCAATTGTCGCTGTTCTTCTTCGCTCTTGTTTGATCGCCATAGTCCTAGATATCTGGATGCGTCTCTCTCTTATATATTCACGCTCTACGCCTCATCTTCGAGTATCATTGATCTTTCGTATCATGTGGAAATATTGTAAAATGAGTTTTTTTTGTTTAAGTTTTTTATTGTTTAATGATATTGATTGAAAATAACATTAACAGTATTGTTACATATTTTGTAATTGTAAATTTATGTTTTTTTCTTCATATTTTTAATATAAAAGGATTTAATAGATTCCATGTAATTATTTCCGTAAAGTATATTATTTGTGGTAAAGTAATACTTCTATTATTGTTGTTCATTGCTGATTAAACAATTTTTGCTTTTGAATATATTATAAATTTATGATCAATTATATTAATATCATTAATTCAAATGTTTAATTTTTTTTATATCTTCCTGTTTATATTTTACACTTTATATCAAATCTCTCTTTATGGGCCATTAAGTTGTGTTATTATTCTCTTATTTTTTATGAATATAAAACACCTTATGAATAAGGTGTTTGATTTTTTTTTTTAATTAGAAAAAGCACATGCAATATAACCAAATTAATACAATTTTTATTTAATTTAAATTTAGCATTTTCAAATATAATTTATTTTTCATATTACAACACTACTTTTCAGGTCGATATAAATTATAAAAAAATAAATATTTTTTTCTTAAATCAAACATATTTGGAAAGAATATAATTCTAAATGAAAATATACGTTATCTGATATTTTTTGAACAATAGTACAGGAGAATTAGTTTCAAGGGCTCTAATCTCCACTGAACGTTTTACAAAAAGACTACATTAAAAAGTACAGGTAGCACTAAATCATTGGCATATTTTGAGTTTTGTGTGAATATGCTTAATATCATCGACAAAGATAAACATTTTTCAAACTGTATTACTTTTCCTAAAAAAATTATAATTAGTTTAGATCTAAGTGATAACTGAATGGGAAATAATCGACTATAGATGGATTAGTAGAGGAGGACTTTTGGCTGGAATCCTAGAAGTCCAGTTTTAGCATAAATTAATTCCTGCAGGAAATAATTAAGAACATTTCTAACTTATAAACCTATAAAATAACATTTTCAATGCTATTACTACTGTTACATGGAAGATTACAAACTTAGTCTAAAAATAAAGTCTAAAAAAAATTATATTTTATGAGACATAAGAGGCTTGATTTTATTATAGAATAGACACTTAATGCTGCTAGTTTAGCTTGTTTGTGAAACTTCTGGTTAGCAAGATAGGATACCTTGGACAGTTCCACCGCATACTGAAAGACAGCTAAAAGTTGTCAGCATAGCATATAATCATAGTTGATTGGAAGAAATAAATGATTAAGGAATGAGAAAGGAAAGAAAGAGGATGATCAACCCACAGAAGGGTTTCTCTGATCAGTTTAGAAACATCCTAGTTCTATTAATATATATTACTTTTACAGTAAATAAAACTACCAAATTGACTCAAAAAAACAACCATCTGATTGGTTGTTTCAAGAATAACAGAACCATGAGGTTTAAATTAGTCTAACACATAAAAGATATTTTTTTAAATTAAGCACTGTTTTAACTTTGCTGCTCATTTAAACTTTTTTAACAGATAGTACTTTTATAGCAAATTAATTTGTGTAAATAGTCATCTGTTGGTAGCAATAGTTCAGTGATATCTTCATTAGCCATAATGCGTACCTAATTGAAATAATGCTAAGATAAATAGTGAAGTATATTTAAATAAGTCGATGAAATCCACAAATTAATTTTTTATACTATGGATTAAATGTTATATATATAAATATTATATTGATTGTTAGTGTTCGAAAATGGTGTTGTTTGTTTAAAAAAAACTAGATAATATTCATAACTAGTAATATAACAATTCTGTAATCATAAATGATTTGTCGGAAAAACTGAAAACCAGTGAAAATAATTTATAGTTCACAATAATTATCAAAAGAATTTCCAAATATCTTCCATTGGTTTTCAAAATTATAGCAGATAAACAGGGTGAAAAAATTATGTGCCAGGAAGGTGCCAAAAGCCTGGCAAGCTAGTCTAGTGGTTAACGCAACATCGCAAATTAGCTGATTTCAAAGTCGAGAGTTCTAAGGTACAAATCCTAGTAAAGGTAGTTCTTTTATATGGATTTCAATACTAAGTCATGGATATTGGTGTTCTTAGGTGGTTGGGTTTCAATTAACCACACCTCTCAGGAATGGTCAACCTGAGACTGGACAAGATTACACTTCATTCACATTCATACATATCATCCTCATTAATCCTCTGGAGTCATACTTTAAGGTAGTTCCACAGATTAAACAGAAAAAATGAGAGAGGTAGGTACCAAAAATGTTAACAAATGGACATAAGGATAAACATCTTGTAGCAACAAAGACATTTTTTGAGTGCTACCAAAATTAAGAATATTAACTGCTTAACTACACTATAATGAGATTAGACTCGGATATCAAACATTAATGTTGAAACAAGACAACAATCAGTGCAGTGATAGCATTCATTACTTTCAAGGGGCAAGAAGTTTAAGCAAGAGAATTAAGACGGGATACTTAGGGGAACTATTTTCTGGGGCAACAAAGTGATATTACTTATTGAGTTCCTTAATCTTGTAAATTAATATCTACTGTGAAAACTATTTAAAAAAAACCCTTGATTTGCTATGCAGAACAAAGATATGTGAAATTATCCAATGGGATTTTGTTTCTGCATAACAATATTAGATCATTACTGTGACAAAAACAAATCAAAAATTAATGTGACTTTGCTGGAAAATCTTTGAACATCCATGTATGTCCCAACCTCACATCTAGCATCTATTAAAATTTTCTACATTTAAAAAACAATGGCTTAATTCACTAACTTTTTTTTTTTAAATCAAAACAGCCCTAATTTAAAAAATATGCCTATAAAAAATAAATTATATTTAATTATAATTACCTTCTACGTCGATTTTCTGTAGATGCTTTAATTGTAACTCTAAGCACAGCTTGACAACCTGTATGCTTTTTATGAGCTTTTTTATTTCTCACATGACTATTAGGATATGTGTTATGTTGACATCTATAAATTGCCTAAAATACAAAAACAGCATCATTTATAGTTTATAAAATGTTACAATAAAGGTCCTCATTAATGATAATAATGTTAAAATATTACAAAACAATACTCACTTTATACAAAACTACTTTTCCAGTTCTTGGTCTCGTGACACAAGTACGTAAACCAACGTTATTCAATAGTTCATAAGGTTTTAACCAGTTTTCAAGAAAATCTTCTTTGTTTTTGCATCGGCAACGGACAATGGCTTCAAATTTTTCACGTGTCCCATTAATACTAATAATCATAGTACCAGCTGGAAAGAGTTCCTAGGAACAAAAGAAATATTGTTATTTCACTTATAATTTTAGTCATATTAAAATATAATCCCAAAACATATAAAAATTTATATTTTAAAAACATAAACATAATAATGTTAAATATTAAGTAAATCACGATGACATTAAACAACTGTTTTCAACAACAAACTGAATCCAATTTACTAATTATAAAATTTTTAGAACTTAAAATCATAATGTTTTCCATCATTTTCAGTAACCAGTGTTCTGTTTCTATCTCTGGCAATATAAATTGGTGAACAAAAAGAAGCAAATGCCGGATATTACACAAATAGCCAACAAAGTATCAATATATAATATGAGAAAAAAAAGGGTTTTTGATCTTATTGCCAATATTTTATAACTGTTTTGTCATAAGAACATCTAATATTTTGATTCTTAAAACAAGAATCCAATCCTACTACTGACGTATCTTCTTAATGAATGTAGAAGTTATTAATAAAATGTAAGAAGAATAAATATTTAAAAATTATTATTTAGTAAAGTATTTAAATAACAAAGTTTATATAATTGTAATCCATGAAACTCATACATTGGAAATAAGTCAGTTACAGTACAGAGAGTACAAACAAACAATGGCTGTTTATCACACAAAATATGAAATTCAAATTTCCTGTAAAGACAGAATAACAAAATAAAGAAAGAAGTTAAAAGAATTCTGTTCAGAAAATAATCAAACTTAATTTTTTTAATCTTTATTATTAATTTTACAGATTATTGTTACTTTCAAAATACTCCCCTCTCCTACTCATACACCTTTCCCAAAGGTCTTTCCACTACACGAAACAGTCCCGGATAGCTTCATTTGAAATGGTCTTAAAGCAAATTTGTCACAGACCGTAATGTCATCAATATTCTAAAAAGGCATCCTATCATCACCGATTTTAATTTCGGAAATAAGAAAAAAATCGTGAAGAGCCAGTCTGGCGAATAGCAAGGCTGAGGGAGGGCAATCATCAAATTTTTGGGTCAAAACTGACGAATCGACAACAACGAATGTACGGGCGCACTATAGTGGTGAAGGAATCATGAGTTGTCTCGCCACAACTTTCTGGTCTCTTTTTGCGAATTTTTCACGTAATCGTTTTAAAACGCCTCGTTTGCACGGTTTATTACTTTATCTTCGGGCAAGAATTCAAATTGCACAGTTCCATTAAAATCGTAAAAACAGAGAGCATAACTTAAACACTGGTTCAAGACAGAGTTTTTTTTGGGGGCATGGAGATCAGTTGCCAATCTATTGTGATAATTGAAATTTTCTCAATGTCTCAATGTCGCAGCTGTAAACCCGGATTTCGTTTCCCATAATGATCTTTTGCATGAATGTTTAATCATCATTGGCTTTTTCAACAATTTGCCTACAAACGTCCACTCGATGTTCTTTCTGCTGTTCGGTTACCAAACGAAGAGCAAACTTTGCTGCAACTCCATGTTAAATTTTTCAATTAAAATGTCATGGCATGATCGAATCGAGATGCTAACCTCTTCTGAAAGTTCTTTTACAGTCAAAAGGCGATTTGCAGGCACCCTATCATCGATTTTCTGAACATGGGAAACATCAATTGAAGTTGAAGGCCTTCCTGGTTCAGGGTCATCTTATGACGACGGTTTTTAAATTGTGTAGACCATTTGTACCATTTAACATTGTGTACTGCCAGCCTTCGTGGCGCAAGTGGTAGCGTCTCGCCCTTTCATCCGGAGGTTCCGGGTTCGAACCCCGTTAGGCATGGCATTTTTCACACACACAACAATTAATTCATCTCATTCTCTGAAGATATATATTTTTATATCTTAACGGTGGTTCCGGAGGTTAAACAAAAAAAAAAAGAAAGAAACATTGCGTACAATCCTGAGCATTATCTTCGTAAGCTTGTTTCAAAAGTTGAAACATTTCTGTGAAAGTTTTCCCCAGTTTCACGCCAAATTTTACATTGTATCGTGGCTCCCGAAAATCGCTAACACTTAAACACGTTGCACTGAAATAAGGATAACCTTAAAACTAAACGAGTATCAACAATCCAAAAACATGTGATTACAGAGAGGTTATGTGATACACAATGTTACCAATCGCACGTGACAAAATATCTCCATTGGCGTGTAAATAAAAATGTTCGGTTACTTTCTGAACAGACCTCGTAATAGTTATGGAACTGAAGAATGCAAATAACATAGAAAACAATCTTTAAAATCAGGAAGCTTACCTCAACATAATAATTGTTTACAAATCCATCTCTAATTGGCAAGAAAAGTTGATTAACAAATATTTTAACTGCCAGTTTATGCTGACGATGTTAAGTTACCACACATTTTGAAATGTACAAGGTAAACTGAATGGTATGACAATGGTAAACTGGGCACAGAAAAATAATCTGAATTTGATTTTACAGTGTAAAAACATGGTAAAAATATATTTATTTGAAAGATTATGCGCAATCAAAAGTCAAGAATGTTGGCATACATTGTTATGGTGGGTTTTAATCATCAATAAACTATAAAAACTGTCGGTCTACCGTAATTTTTAAATTTTATCATGTTTTTGTTATAATACGACACCTTTCACCTGTCACTCATAAGTTACACAGTACCCTCACCAAAAATTTTGTAATTCAATTTTGAAAAAGTATTACTTTTAAGGTTAAACAATTGTTTATTGTGTATAATTATTAACAGCCTAAACATCTACCAATTTAAGGTTAATTAGACGAGGTTAGAGAACATAAAGTTATGTTTCCTGATATTATACAAGGTTCACAAACTCATTTAATTTAATTATTGTAATTTAATCATGTTAACGTTTCACTACAATCTATCAATAAGTTAAAACTGAAATCGGCTGAACAAATTGCAATGAAGTATATTCCAGAACGAAAAATAAACATTAGATACTTATATACATTTAAAAAAAAAGTAAACACAAGACTATCAATACAAATTTAAAACATTACTCTCGCCACTATGGGAAAATGTAATTTTTGATTTCAAAATATTTATAAATCAAAACTACAAGTGGCACTTTTTTTTGTATACTTACAATCAGCATGATGAGAACAGAAAAATATGGCAAGATTATTGACTTTTGAATGCAAGTCACTTTTTAAATAAAGACACCCGCCTTGTGACGTTCCGATCGACACACCAACCCTCCCGTTCCTAGCCCTGGATGGGCTTTACCGGGTCTTATTAACCCTCGAACTTATTACATGTCACAGTCATCAGCTTAGCCTCTTTTGGGATGCCACCGGTGCAAATGCCTCGATAGACATTTACATCAGTGAATTTTGACTAAGCCTTTGCCTTTGCTGTAGGCTTCTTTCGAACATCTCATTCTCTCCTACTTCCTGCCCTCTGAACTAGCTAATAGAGTTCGCGGAAACACGAACTCGGCTTTTAGACAAGCTAATAATGACTGTAAATGTCTCGTTGTTATCGGTAATTTAGTTAACTAACATACCAAGAAAGAGAAAATTGTTCGCAATAACGGTAATTTACACATAATTCCCTTGTAGATCAAAATCGACTACATTAGATTTTACTTTAGTTGTCAAATTAAACTCTCACCGCGTTACTTTATAACATCTGGCCTCGTCAAGACCGACCTACACCTTACGGCTGCATGGACTACCATGCCCTCGGCAGTGCAGTCCCCGCCCCGCCGACAGCAATTACAAATCTAGACTGCCCTCGCCTGGATGGGGTTACATCTCACAGCTGCATGGGACATATGCCCTCGGCAGTGCAGTCACCATCCAACCGACAACGAAACTAATCCTATTAAATTAATCTGACCGTGGCTCGATGCCATCACGCCTACTTCCGGCCAATCAAACTGCCCCGGCGGTCAGTGAGTGAGTGCAATCAAAACGTAGGGTTAAAGGTTTTAATTTCCGGGTAATCAAGATTCGGTCGATTAAGAGTGTACCCGATGCATTAAACAGCTAGCGCTCGACCGGCTGATACATACGCCATTTAAATTGTGAAAATCGGACGAGCGGTTGCCAAGATATTATGGTGGCATCCCATCCCAAATAAGCCTCTCCCTTATTTCCGAATGGCGCCTCGGGGCCACTTAAAAATACCATTACCCGACAAGTACCACTGCGGATGGGGCATCATCGAGGGGAATCGAAAAAATTTTTCAGGTCGTTAAGACAGATCGTTTTCGAGATATTTGCAATTTTCGTCCGAAAACTGGGATCCGGTTAAAAAATACTAAATTTTCGCAAAACTTCGCTAATGTATGGAATTTATATTAACAACTGTATACCCTAATATTTATCTCACTTGTTTATAAAACTAATAGAGTGTTATCATTTACCTTCAATCGGTTGTTATAGTAGGCATAGCTCTATGATTTGGTAAAATTATTTATTTCAAACGTGTGCGAATTTTAGATCCAAATTTACCGAAACAGGCTAGCTTATCTTCACTAAGAAAATATGAATGTAAACGAGGTTGCGTAAGTTCAAGGGGAATATTTTTCAGCAATTTTCTCTTCTTTTAGCAATTTAGGCCATCTCATATACATACTCCAAGAGCAAGTTAATATAAAAGTCGTAAAAAATACATTAATATATATTTCCTACGCAGCTATACCCTAGCGGGCGGCGTCTCGGGATGGGATTATTAAGTGTCCAAAATTGATATAACGAAAGTTATACTACAAATTTAACAGTAGAAATTGATACTAACGAATCAAGATTTTCCTCTAGAGATCGGTACATTCCGATGCCTACTTTCTGGTTTATAGTTTATTATTTTAAGAAGAAAAACAATCAAAAAAAAAATATATATAATATTATTATGTATTTCGTGTATATATATATATACATATCAGTACATACACGATATATAGATATATAATATAACAAGTATACACCTGACAACCACGAGACATGTACTAACAAATCGGGATTTTCCGCCAATGATCGGTACATTCTGGAGCTAAGCTAAGGCGGACGCACACATAGGTAGTGCTGTAGTAACGATAAATTTAGTACCCGTATGTATTACGTATTTTTCAGTTGGATACTAGTTACTGAATATTCGTTACTAAAATACTCGATACTGTATGGTAGTTCACCCGTATCAAACGTACAACTAATACGTTATACGACGAATGTTCGGTATAATTTGCATCGTACAGCATTTTAAAAGAAAGGGAATTATATAGTTTTTTACTATTTTATCAACAGTTAAATTTCAATGAAACATATACACATTCATTTCATTTGGGCATATTCGACTCATTCATTCCACCCAATTTTGTTAAAATGTCTTCGTATTTATAATTATTACTTAATTTATATTCTGCAGAAAAATATTAAAAAAAAGATTCTCTCAACTTTGGTGATTGATAATTTTTGAATCTTGAATTTAGTAAAACTTCCATAAAAAATTGTGTATAACTACAAATATTCCACAAAAAATGTGAATACACACTGAACAAATTACATCAATTGAAATGATACATCACTATCACAATACAAAAAAATCTGATGTGGGCAATATATGACTTCTCGTACGCCTATTATATTACATGTAGACATTTGTTTTTAAATGAAAAGTACAGTAAAACCTCTATTATCGGACACCTCTATATAGCGGACACCTCCTTATAACGGACGAAAGATCATGTCCAGAATGTTGCAATGGCCATTTCTGTATTAACGGCTCTCCCAATAGCGGACCCTCTACATAACGGACGTGGACATACAAATTAGGTACCAAAAGATATTATTCCTTTAAAAATTATCTCCGTGTACGGATACCTTTTGTGCATCAGAAATAAGTACATACATAAATAAAATAAATTACTGTTTACAGAGATCGCAGTGATAAGAAACAAT
>JAAAKQ030000063.1:0-11570 GCA_010016005.3 Zanna intricata | reverse complement strand
ATTCAAAAAAAGAATTTATAAACACATAAAAAAAATTACACAGATTTTATATCCACCAACCACCTCAAAGGAGCAAAAAACCGATCTAGATATGATATATATATATTGCGTATGTATGTATATATATACACATATACACAAAAAACATCAATGATATAAAGCATAAAAATACAAATAAACATTAAACAAATATTTTGACCACATTCTAATTTTTTGATCTTGTAATACAGTAAGCTTTTTTTAATTCAAAAGTGATATACTCTTAATGTTTAGAAGAAAATCAATCATAAGTATGCTACTTTTATTTCTCAACATAAGCAATTCACTGAAACAACACAACTTCCTAAAATAGAAATAACTGACAGTCATGTAATCATAGCTTAATCTGGTTTTATTGTACTTAATTAAAGATTAAGAAATAACACAATATTAATAAAAATAATTATACATATACAAACTGAATGAACACTAGAAAATCTGTATGAAATGACCAATACAATAATAATTACTTATGATTTTTACCAGTATAATTTTGCCTTGCTTAATATAATGAGTTCTAAAGGCAAAAAAAAAAGAAAAATTAGTACTAATGATACAATATTTAAACATTTTCAAGCTAAGAACTCAACAATCAAAATTTTATGAGAAAAGTTGCCAAACAAATATATTAATATATTACACACAAATTTTAGAATCAGTCTTTCTGTGAAAAGCCTAATTAATTTGTCAAAAGCTGACAATTTTAACTAAAATGAATTGGGATTTTATAAAATGAGACTAATTTTAAATAGGCAGATTGTAAATGTGAACTCTATTAGCTAAATGCTTGAGTGACAAACTGACAAGGGTTTTTGTAAAAGAGAGTTTCCACAATTCACTAGTGTCATTTACATTATACATAAAAAAAATTAAAATTATATAAAAATAATATTTATTAATGCAGACAATTAAAAAATAATCCTCAATTGCGATTAGATTGATTTTATACATTCATGTAAATATGACAATTTTTTCATAAAAGGAAATCCCTATAAAATAACTGGTGGCTGGAGATAAAGATAAATAGTAAAGATCTGTATTATGTATTAACAGGAAACAACAAAAGAAACTATATAGTAATACTTAAAATATGCATTCTAGAAATGGATTGATAGGCTCGAAAGTGTAACTGGATTGATTTTACTTCTTTTTAACATCTTTCAATTTTTAATTATTGAACATCACCTGAAGCAAAATGAGAATAAACAGTAAATGGTGCATTATATGCAGTTGAAAAATTAATACTTAATTCAACCTGAAGTAGTAATTAGAAAATATCTACACTCTTTAGTATCCTTATGTTAGTTAATTTTATGCTGAAAAATGTTCCTCTATCCACCTACAGTTTTGGCACTTGGTGATTTAATTTTTTTAACACAAAATAAATACTAAAACTGTACACACTCAAACTTCACAGTGATTGTGGAAATAAAGAAAGTGAGGTACAATTGGTAAACAAAACAATATAAAGTCTTATTTTTGTAAATAATATATTTATTTCTGTGGAATGTAGAAAAGGGTAGATAGACCATTGCAAAATAATAAAATGAGCAATATGCATTTTTCTAAAAGTACCATCAATTTTTCCTATTTTTCCTTTCAACAATTTAAAATATGTTTGTATATATAAATTAACTAACAATTACATAACTAATTTTTAAAATTATTTATCTAAATTTACTAATAAAATAAATGATAATTTTATAAATTTACATATTTTTGTATGGTTTTTCTATAAATACAGAAATTTAATATATTTACAGAATAATGATTAAAAACTGAATGAAATACTTTTATTGTTTAAATACATTTTTATAAATGATTAAAAAAACCTAAAATAAAATATATTATAATTATTCTTAGGCCATCCACCAGGGCTATGAAAACTACAAAAAGCCCACATACAGTACAGATAATCTTACTTTATACATAAAAATGTATACTCAAGTAGGATACAATAATAATAACAACAATAATATATATACACATATAAAATAACCCTGACGGACAATAAGAATAGTAATCTTTTAATTTTAACAAAGTAATACCAGTAAAACTGGCATTCATTTTTATGTCACAAGTCCTGTTATTCAACTGTTAATTTAACCAACATAACTGCAACAAGAATTAGTCTTCCGTGCTGTTTTATAAAATGCTTTCGAATGTAAACTGAGACCTTCTGATTTTGATACGAGATCATCCAATTTTTCACCTCTTTGAAGTACAGCATCTATTGTATTATGCTATAAAAAAAAAAAACACATGAAAATAAATAATATACCATAATTTGTCACAAAAAAAGTGTGCAGCATATCAAAACATAAAAATATGGTGATACTAATTTAATTTTTTTTTTTCTGTCATTTGACTGGTTTGATGCAGCTCTCCATGATTCCCTATCTAGTGCCAGTTGTTTCATTTCAGTATAGCTTCTACATCTTATATCCCTAACAATTTGTTGATATTTTCCAAACGTTGCCTGCCTGCACAATTTTTCCCATCTACCTATCCCTCCAATATCAAAGCAACTATTCTAGGATGCCTATAAGTCTATCTCTTTTTTTAACTATATTTTTCCAAATGTTTCTTTTCTCATCAATTTGCCGCAACAACTCTTCATTTGTCACTTTACCCACCTATTTGATTTTTAACATAATCCTGTAACACCACATTTTTAAAGCTTCTAATCTTTTCTTCTTGGGTACTCAGATTGTCCAAGTTTCACTTCCACATAAAACTATGATCCAAACATATACTTTCAGAAATTATTTTCTAACATTTAAATTAATTTTGATGTAAGCAAATTATATTTTTGACTGAAAGCTTGTTTCAACTGTACTATTCAGTATTTTATGTCGCTCCTGCTTTGCCCATCTTTAGTAATTCTACTTCCCAAATAACAAAATTCTTCTACCTCAGTAATCTTTTCTCTTCCTATTTTTATATTCAGTGGTCCATCTACATTACGTCTACTACATTTCATTTCATCCACTCTTCTTTCGCTAATTTACACTTCCTGTTTATGGTATTTCTTTAGAAACCATTGATAGTTCCGTTTACTTTCTTCATCACTAGCATTCTTATACTTTCTACACTCATCCATCAGCTGAAATATATCCTCTGATATGTAACTACCAGTTCTCTTTGTTCTGCCTAAGTTCGCTTCTGCTGATTTAAGAATTTCCATTTGATTATCTTCCATTCTTCTTCTATATTTTCTATCTTATCGTTTTTACTCAGACCTCTTGCGATTTCCTCCTCAAAATTCTTTTTTACCTCTTCTTTCTTAAGCTTCCCTAAATTCCAATGATACATCTGACACCTTTTCGTCAGGTTGTTAAATCCCAATCTATTTCATTACAACTAAATTATGGTCGCTACCATTGTCTGCTCCAGGCAATCGAGGAGTTGATTTCTAAATCTTTGTTTAATCATGATGTAATCTATTTGATACTTTGCAGCATCACCAGGCTTTTTTCATGTGTATATTCTTCTATTATGATTTATAAAATAGATGTTGGGAATTACTAAATTATACTTTGTGCGAAACTCAATAAGTTGGTCCCCTGTTTTCCTTATCTTCTTGTTCATTATGAAACTTCTCCTGTCCTTTACTTGCTGCTGAGTTAATTATTCTAAAATCACCTGAGCAAAAATTGTTTTACTCTTCCCACTGAACATCGCTAATTCCTAAATCATTTACATTTAACCTATCCATTTCCCTCTTTAAATTTTGTAACATACCAACCTTTTTTAGACTTCTAACATTCTACACTCTGACTTGTAGAATGTTATTTTTTAATTTTCTGGTGACCCCTTCCTTAGTAGTCCCCACCCAGAGATCCAAATGGGGGACTAGTTTACCTCCAGAATTTTTTTACCAAGGAAGGCGCCTCCATTTTTGTTTTTGGAAATGTAGAAAACCACATTTTCTTGGAAAAAATACAGTTGTAGTTTTCCATTACTTTCAGTTGTGCAGTACTCAAAAGATTAAGTGATGTTGCTATAGCCATTTAAGTCCTCTTGAACTACTGTCCTCCTGAAACAGCTCCTGCCCTCTTTCAGGAATCATTCCCAAGTCTGACTCTCAACAGATACCTCTCCGACATGGTTGCAGTCCTCAGTCCAGCTAATCTGTATCACTGAGCATGTAACCCCTCTCACTATTGGCAAGGTCTCATGATTCATAGAGGGAGTAATTTAATTTAGGGCAAACCATCAGAGGAAAAACATATCTTTATTTTTAACATGAAAATGAAGGAAAAATAATATTTAATAAAAAATAAATTGGAAGGTTGTGATAAAATATATATTTATCAGAGAGTATATAACCGCTATATTAAAATTTCATAAGATAAAACTGTATGGTGAATAAGTGTAATCATTTCCCAAATTTATCATATATCTTCAATAATATTTTCACACAATCTGCTTGCTTGCTTCCCATGCCTTTATTCTTCTTTAATTACATTTGAATGCAATTTTTCTAAGCATTTGTATCTACTCTGTTAATACCTTTATCAATCAATTTTTTACATCACTTAACATTGCATTATTACTCCCAATGTAACCTGTATCAATTTGACTTGTGTCAATATTACTTCTTTCCTTTCTGTTTAGCCTCTGGAACTACCGTACACTAAGGTATTACATCAGATGATGAATTAGAGTGATATGAATGAATGTGAATGAAGTGTAGTCTTGTACAATCTCAGATCGACTACTCCCCAGAACTGTGGTTATGGCTGGGCTGATCCAGTGGAAGCTTACAGTTGTGTTATCCGAGTCATTTCGGAGATAACAGACAGTATGTCACAGATAACAGGGTGTCTGATGTATATATCTCTAATTGCCTGTAAGGCATTCATGAAATCTGAACAGAAAAGTACATGTCAAAATATTGCGGTAATTATATTTAACGCCTATTAATAGCATACCGTTCCACAACAAAAACACAGATGATGTGGGAAGGCCAAACACGTATTTTGTACTTTCTTTTTATGTTTAGCTTATGGAACTACCATAAGGTATATACCTTACATCTGTGTTTCTGTTGTGGAACGGTATGCTATTAATAGGCGTTAAATATAATTACCGCAACATTTTGACATGTACTTTTCTGTTCAGATTATATATATATTCATATATATATATATGAATATAGATGAAGTGTAGTCTTGTACAGCTGCAGGTCGATCATTCCTGAGATGTGTGGTTAATTGAAACTCAATCACCAAAGAATTCTGGTATCCATATAGTATTCAAATCCTGATAAAAAGCTGATGTATGTTCTACTGCTAACCACTAAAGTACACATAACAGAATTAATGGTTTTAGAGCTGTCCATATAAACTACATTATTAATATTCATGTTATTGTTAGTATTAAAAAATTTTTCTTGTAATATAACAGGATTTGTGGTCTTCTTCTGATGCCAAAAAGAGAAGCAGTAATTAACAAGAGAAGGTCAACAAGGGAAGAAATAACATGTAGCAATAGTAAGAACTAGAGGCAATTGTATATTTAAAGCTACGAAAAGGTACTGAGCTCTGATGCCTAGTGCAGTAGTAGATCTTGGCTGCTCCTGGTATCATTTAAGATGCAGGTTAGAAAACACTGTATCAAAGGTTGGATGATTTCGATGCACTTTAATAGGAGTTATGTAGAAGTATATTATTTGGCTTGTCTATTCCAAGGGATGACTCCCTACTTTCCACTGAAAGACTTACCACAGAGCTTGAACAAAATGCACCTATAGCAAGATAGATGAATGAATGATGGACTGCACTAAGGATTCTAAAAAATCATCAGTGCTGCGTCCGCCTGGGCTCATTGTATAGGGATATTTTATAGGAGGCTCAGTGTCTTCTTCTGTTGGCAGTTGTTGGAGGTTACAGAACTGTCTCTGTGATTGCCAGCACTAAACCCATTGACATCTTGGGTCTTGGGTACGGAACATAGCATGCGTTATATCTCAAAGAAGGAAGGCTTTCTTACCCCAGGGCATATGCGAGAAATAGAAGACCATAGTTTTGACTCTTGACAAGTTAGATGGAATGATTCTTCTACTTCATACACGCATGATATCTTCCCCAATGTATGAGGTTTGCAAGCGCTGAGGTGGGTTTCCCCCAATCGGTACATGACACAATTTTTGTCAGGACATGGTGCCTTTAGGCATAATTTGGTTAGGTTTGGTTTGGTTTGGTTGAGTCTGGACTATGCCTGGAGTGTAGAGTCAATGACAATGAGTACCATGTCTTTTATGTTTGTCCCTGGTACGAGGCTGAATGTACCAGAGTTGTTAGGGAACTTGACAGAGTAAACTCCTTTCTAGATCTGTGGGTCAATTGGAAGACTCGCAGTGAATGGACAATTCTGGCTGGCTTCCTCCAATTTCTCACACTGTGTAGATCTGCTGAGCGGGGATAGAGTAGAATCCCGGGTGGCTAGGGACCGCTGGGGCAGTTTGATTGACCGGAGGTAGGCGTATGGCATCAAGCCATGGTTAGATTAAGTTGTTCAAACAACTTATGATGGAGAATGAAAGTTTTGCTGTTAGCTGGATGGTAACTGCACTGCCAAGGGAATGGGTCCTATGCAGCGGTGAAGTGTAGCGTCATTCAGACAAGGGCACTTTAGGTAAGAAACTGCTGTTGGCGGGACAGGGATTGCACTGCTGAGGGTATGGTAGTCCATGCAGTCATGGGGTGGAGGCCCGTCTTGATGAGGGCAGATGATAAAGTAAAGGGGTGATGAAGTAAATCTCATGTGGTAATAATCTAATGGGTTTAATGTAACTATTTTACATAAAGTTGAGTAATTTGGTTGATTTTGACCTATAAGGGAACTAGGTCTAAATTACCATTGTTGCGATCAACATATTCTTTTGGTGTGCTAATAAATAAAACTCAGATAACAATAATAACTAATTCAGATAACATTTACAGTCACAAGAGCTTGATTAATTAATAGAAAACTAGGCGCAGGATTTGTGCTTCTGCAAACTCAGTTAGCTAGTTCAGAGGGCAACGAGTAGACAAGAAGAGAGATGTTCAAAAGAAGCTTACAGCGAAAGCAAAGGCTGAGTCAAAATCACTGATATAAATGTCTACCGAGGCATTTGCATTGTGGCATTCCAAATGAGGCCAGGCTGATGATTGTGATATGTAATCAGTTTGAGGGTCAATATGACGACTTCCGGTAAAGCCCATCAGGGCTAGGACAGGAAGGGTGGTATGGTAAACGGAACATCACAAGGTGGGTGTCTTCCACCATGAGGGGATGGGATGAGGATTCTATGAGTGGAGGATCCAGTGAATGAATAGCCACAGAGCTGACATCTAAGTGGGAATGGACAAGGGCTCAATAGATGCGCAACAAGCATAATTCAATCAGCTCCTCAATGAGTGTTAGATAAAACAAAAATTGATGCTATATAAATTGAAAAATTATCCACAAATAAAAAACACATAACGGGTTCCCATATGCAGTTTGTTATATTATCTATGGCTATGTCAAATAAGATAACATTTAGAACACTTCCCAGTGGTATTCTGTGGTCGGTTTTTCCAGTGCTATTCTGAAAGTGTGAAACTTTCAGATATTGTTGTTTCAATTTCAGAAGGACTGACAACTGAGGAAACCCAAAAGATTTTTTACTGGGACTGCTATACAGTTCCCATGAGTACCAGCAATATAGCAGACCATTTCACAGCAGCGCATTTTGTAGTGGAGCTAGGGCTCATACAACTGGGTTAACACTGGTGCCCAGAAGACATCGATTGAGAATCACTACATACAGCCATCTAACCATCCGCATGATAGTTTCCACTTTAAGTTACAATAGCGTTTTGTGTCACAACAACACCAAATATAAGTGTAAGAAGAAACAGAGTAGGATATTGTTAAGTAGTTATGTAAGGGTATATGCTGTATATAGGTTGTGTTCTTGAATATAGTGTTGAATATTGTGTTCTTGGTACAGTGGTGTAAAAGGTTTAGCAGTTTAGTGTGTAGTGAGAAGAAAAACTGCAGAGACTAGGATAGTGGGGAGCCAATTTCCAGAGTGTTAAAGCATAAGACTCCCCAATAGAGTGATTCTGTTGATTTGTAATAGGCAATTTTTTTATTATTATTATACTCTTTAACAAACTATATACACATTTTAATAAGAAAGTTGAAATATATGATTTGATGGTAATGCAAGTATGTTAGATGACAACCCTTGCTGGTCATGGAATAGAACAATTAAATCTAACCCAGTTAGAGTAAATAAACCACAAATAACAAAACCTATTTCTATTGTTGTATTAGTGTTGCACCTTTGCAAAGTCAGAATCATGAGCTTTATTGAATATTATGCTAGTCTGCTTATATGATTCAAGTCTTTGCCCACAAAATGTAAAAATAAAATTTAAAATCAATTATTATAAGCAGCTACTGATGACAAGAATATTTTCTATCTCCAGTAAATGATATAAATCAAAGTAACATATAAAAGTAAAATAATTAATACTAACCAAAATTATCTTGGTTTCTTCTAATTCATCTTGTATTTTTGTCATGGCATCTGCTTCATGTGGATTCTGATATCGAGAAAGGAAAAATGGTAACTGTGTGTAATTAATAGTAGCTTCTGTTCCACCAGGCCATTCCGAGGCTGGAATTTTAGCAGCAAATTCATCAAGTACCTGAAACAAAATCATTTAAAATCTAATCAAGAGATATTTTTGTATTTATGTGGAGTACAAACCCACTTTCAATTAACCACACATCTCAGGAATAGTCAACTGTACAAGACAACATTTTATTTACATTCATACATATCATCCTCTGAAGTAATATCTGACGATGGTTCCAGACGCTAAACTCAAAAAAAGTACGAACCCACTATAACATGGGCCATCCAGAGACAATTGTTACATGTATGGTATAGACTGTTACGTTGAAGATGAAGTGATAAAAAAAACAAAACCCAATTGAGTTAATACCAGGGATTCAAAAAAGACTTCATAACTATAAAAGTACATAAGAATTTCCCCACACTCACTTTGGTTTAGTTTCCGTTTGAAATGCAATGTACATCTCACTTGAAGTTGATTTCATTCCAAACTGCAGCCAGCAAGTCAGAAGTTACCTCTCCAGCTGCAGTGTTTATTCAAAGCCTTAGCTCAACAAGATCAGCAGGCAAAAAGGTGGTACCATAACACTGATCTTTAGTGAAACCCCACAAAATAGAATCTAACAGGGTCAAATCTGGGGAGCAAAGTAACCATACAATTGGACCTTTATGACCAATCTACAGTCCTGGAAATCAAGTATCAAGAAAATCTCAGACTGCTAGTGGTAGTGAGGTGGTATCTGTCTTACTGATAATAATGGCATCCATCTTGATCATCACTGTTTAATTGAGGAATTAGAAAATTTTGTTGTATGTCTGAATAAACAATATCATTTCATTTCATGGTTGTCTCCTGTAAGAAGAATGGTCTGTACAATCTTTACTTGCTTAAGGCAATCACAAATGTGCTGCAAAGTTTCATGAGGATTTTCCCTACTAGCAGTTATAGCTATTCAGCTGTATAGCCCTATTCAGCAGTTATAGGAGTTCATTTACCCACTAATGAAATGTTGACTCATCACTAAAAATGTATTGTTGTCAGCAATTCTATCCATCATTTCTACACAAAACTGCAGCTGAGCAACTTTGTTGTCATCTGGAATATATTGAATCATGGTAAATTTTATGGCTTCAAGTGCAATCGTTTACATAATGTGCCAAACAGTTTGTGGAATGCCAATCTCATATGATGCATGTTGAGTTAATTTCTTCGGACTAGATGCAAAGCTTCCTCTGAGCTGTTCCACAGCAGCTTCAGGGACATGTGGATGTCCAGTGATGTTGTATGTTTAACAACATGTTTCAATGATGGTTTGGGGCCAAGAGTAAATTGTGTGCCTGTTAGGAGGCTCCCTACTCCCTCTCTATTAAAATTACATTGAACTGCAGTTGCTGAATGCAAATTGTGAAACCAAAACAAACAGCAAACATGTAAACCACCAGTAAATGTATCCATTTTTAACAAAACTGATGGCTGAATTCACTAATGAACTACTTGAATCAAAACTTGGTGTGTTTTATTATGAAATGAGACTTCAACTGAATGTGTAAGTTATTTAAATAAATGTTTATATGCTTTTAAAACTGTGAAGACAAAATATTATTGAATGTTATAGTTATAAATAAGAATATTTTGGGATAAAATAAAATGAAGAAAAACATACATATAGTAAACAGTATGTATGTACTGAACAACATATTTTTATTTACTTTTTTGTAAATAATGTACTGTACTTTCATACACACTTTATTGCTAATGTTTTTGTCGGTAATGATTTATAATAAAAGCTGTTTCATTGCAATTATAAATCTGTTCCCCTCTATAATTATTTTCAGCAATAAACTTTTTCAAAATTTCCAAAAAATCAATGGCTGCTGGGGCATCTGCTGAATGAGAATCTTCTTTTATGCTTATTTGGTTTATGCTGTGATTTCAACTGTAATAACCATCCATGAGATGTATTAAAGCAAACACCATTGTTGATATAAGAATGAATATTCGGGGCTTGAGCTTGGATAACTGGACCTAATAAAGACACGCTTTTATTACACTTCTGAAAAAACCAAAGGTACAACATTCATCAACAGCATTAATATCACACAACAAATTTTTTTCTTATTAAGTCCCATGTCTTTATCTAGGGTATCTATAAAGTATAAAATTTACTTTCCTCCAGCTACTAATAGTTCCTTCAGATACAATGAATTTCTGTGATAAGCTAAACTGGCCCACTTTGACGATTTCTAGTTTGTGAAAACCTACTCCACAGGAGTAGGTTTTTTCTTTACATGATAATTTAGATTTATTAAAAGGTATAAAAACAAAAAATTAAAATTGTGTAAGAACAATTAGAACATAAATTAAACACTGAAAAAACTATACTGTACACAGTCTTGTCACTTACACTGCTTATTAAATTAATGTAAACAAAAACTTTAAAAATGGAACTTAAAAAGAAAACCACAAAAGATCGGCTGCAGATGTAAATGATTCACAAATCTTACTAAACTGCACTTGGGGTAGTTTAATCATGATTTTTGAATATGAGAGGGTTTTTAATTACTTGGGTGCATTGCATCCTGTACTTTTATCCCGAATATGAATCACATGCGAAACATTTCTAATGGAATAAAATCAGATTATAAGATTTTTTTTTTTGTTCAACCTCCAGAATCACTGTTAAGGTATATGCAACAATGTGCGAATGTGGATGAGTCGTAGCATCCTGAAACTCTAGATAAAATACTAAAAATCAAACACAAAAACATAAATTATTTAGCTACATTCAATGTAAACTCTCTTAAAAACTGGGAAACTCAAAATTCTCACAGACTACCTAAAGAAGGAAAACATTATGATCACAGCATTACAGGAAACAAGATACACAGATGAACACCCCTTTGACTC
>JAAAKQ030000029.1:25614-38930 GCA_010016005.3 Zanna intricata | reverse complement strand
AATAAAAATAATTTTATTTAGCACTTACTTTAATTATATTTTACAGTAATAATTACTTTAACTTAAATAATTATAATAAATTAGATGGTGCTTTAATTGAAATTAAATATAATTTTTATTTGGCAAATGTCAAATTTTTGTATAATTGGGTTACAGTACTGCTGTTATTTTAAAATGAATTCCTTAACAATATTACTTCTAAATGTGGTTTATTCATTTTGATTTTGTGTTCAAAATGTGATATAAAGGCTGCCCAAAATTAGCTGACATTTTAGATTTTTTAATAAAATACATTTTTTATTTGATAATTGATAATATTTTTACTTTATTAGAAAGCAGTAACATGGAAGTTATGTGTGATCCAAAACATCTGATAAATGAGTGCCCCCAGTCTTGGCTATACATGTTTACTCTTTTGAAAAAATTTTCCAAAACATGTTGACATAATTACTGGAAAATGTCGGCAGCGTTGTATCAAATTTCTTCTTTGGGGTCCTCTATTATTTTTGGTTTATTGATGTGCACTTATCCTTAAGATAACCCCAAAGAAAAACATCCACCGGTTTCAAGTCATATGATCTTTATGGACAATTCACATTACTTCGCTGTGAGATAATACATCCATTAAATCTCTGTTGCAATAAATGCATGGTTTCATTGGCAATGTAACATGTTACACCACATTTTCTGCATCCATATCATTAATTTTAGGCCATAAAAAGTTTAAAATCGTTTCATAATGTATAACTCCATTCACAGTAACAGCATTTCCATTTTTAAAGAACTAAGGTCCAATTAATTCCTCAGCCTAAAATCCGCATCAAACCGTGAGTCATCGAGAATGGATAGGAGGTTCTTAATTTTTTTTGGGGGATTTTCTGATCCCCAAATTTGACAATTTTGTTTATTGACAAAGTCAGTAAGAAGAGAATGTGCCTCATTTTTCAATTTACTTTTTTTGAAAACTTGCTGCTAATTTGATGATTTTCCAAAACCGAATTTGCATATGCCTGAAGACTCCCATGATCTTGCAATTTCAGAGCTTGTGTCTACTAACCTTATAAGAGAACAAAGACAAATCTTTCATCAGAATTCCTTGAAGAGAGCTTTGGAAATGCTTAATTTGTTGACTGCAGATTACAGAATGATGTTGAAAAATTTTTTTCAGTACTTCCATTAACACTGGCTAAGATTTCGTTAAAAGGAGTGGTAGAATGAGGGCAGCCACTCTTCTTTTTTTTGTGTATAATTGAATCAGTATATTTAAATTTATTGATTAAATTTACCAGTTAGCAATTCGTGCTGGTCAAGCGTGTGCTTTGCTCCATATGTGGAGCTTTCAGCATAAAATGGTTTTTAGCCCAGAGATCACAATAATGTTGTTAAAGGGTCTGTTTTCTGAGACACATCGGGCCCGTGTCTCCATGACAGGCCATCCTGTGCAGAAATACCTGGGGGTGATCCTAGATGAGCGTTTACGCTTTGGGGATCATCTTCGATATGTGGCTAAGAAGGTGCTAGATGCATTTTATGGCATTAGGCACATTATCCATCCCAATTGGGGGCTGAATTTTAGGACTTTGCGGATTCTGTATAAAGCTGTATGCGAGGCAATAATGTTGTATGGTTAAAAAGTGTTATTGTGATATCTTATTGCGGGCCCAGCGTCTTCTGCTCTTGGCGGTCATTAGTAGTTAGAGGACAATCTTGCAAGAGGCAGTCTCTGTGATAGCTGGTGTTAAGCCGTTGGACTTGCTTGCTGTTGAACGCAAGGAGCAGTATGTTACCAAGAAAGCTGATCTAACTTCAGTTTGATTGCGTGAAATTGAGGACCAGGGATTCATTGCGTGGCAGGCGTGATGGGATGAGTCCACTGAGGGTCCGGAGGTTATTAATTTATGTGCCAATAAGTGGGTATCCCCCAATCAGCACATAACGCAATTTCTTTCCGAGCATGGTGCATTTTGGCATAGCTTGGCTAGGTTTTGTCTTGTGGAATCAGGACTTTGCCCTGAATGTGGGGTTCCAGACAGTGTTAGCCATGTGCTATATGTCCGTCCCCAGTATGAGTTTGCACGTGACAGAGTGGTTAGGGAACCTGAGAGATTGCACTCGGGTCTTGATTTAAGGGTCAATTGGAAGACCCAGGCTGAGTGGCAGGTTTTTGCTAGCTTCTGCGGACCATTGTGTCTTCCAGGGTTGTGGAAGAAGTGTAGAAGGTAGCCTGGGTGGCTAGGATTCCGGCTTGTCCAGTTATGTGGCTGGACATAGGTGATTTTGGATACAAGCCACGATTTTTTTCTTAATACTGAGTTTGCATTGTGGCATAGCTCTAACAGGGCAGTGACTGCCTTTTAGGTTTGCACTGCTTTGCTGGAGTGTCGGTAGGAATATCTACGAATAGCTTCGCCGGGGTCAATTTGTTTGTGCAGGCGGCCTTGGTGGTGTTGGGGGTCTGATGTGAGCTAAGATGTGGCA
This sequence comes from Zanna intricata, assembly GCA_010016005.3. NCBI lineage: Eukaryota > Metazoa > Arthropoda > Insecta > Hemiptera > Fulgoridae > Zanna > Zanna intricata. The sequence goes on along the minus strand of JAAAKQ030000029.1, from coordinate 36,452 downwards.
AGAGGAGAATGTCACATGAACGTGGTTCTTTGGAAGGTATAAGCCTCCATTCTGACCCTTTGTGAATGCATATTGCATGTGTAATGTTGTTATAGGTCAAGATTTCAGTGCTGCGAGCAGCATTTTGAGTGGGAATTTGATCTCCAGTTGATTTGATCATTGCATATATGGCATTCAAAGTCACATGGGTAGTTAGATTGATTTAGAGTAGGTGCGAGAATTCAAGCTTCCACGCTGCAGTTATGTAGTTTTAGGGCTATGTGTAGTCAACCTAAGCCTACAGCGAGGGCGTTTGCTGCTGAGGTATCTTACGCTGATGCTAAATATCGGCCGTGGCATTTGCATTGGGGGCATCCCGATTGAGGCCTGGCTGATGACTGAGATATGTAATCAGTATGAAGGTCAATAAGACGACTCTCAGTAAAGCCCCTCAGGGCTTGGAACAGGAGGGGTAGTGTGACAACTGGAATCATCACTTGGTGGGTGTCTTCCCCTGGGGGGTTTGGGATGATTAAATTTACCACAGTGTTATGAGATGGTGCATTATGATGACCAAAATGTACAGCATTTTCAAACAGTTTCTGTAAAATTATCATTATTTTTAAGGTGAATTTTTATAATTGTTATGCACTGCTCAAGTGTGTTCTTTTTCATAATTTAACCTCAATTTTTATTGATAACAACAGATAAAAACTTTTACTCCAATCTTATTACAAAAAAAAATGTCAGCAAATTTAAAATCAAGTTTTTCTAATATGGTACTGTTGAGAAAATACAATTATTATATATATATATATATAAACTGCTTACCAAAATATTATTCATTTCCCTCAAGCGCTTTTAGCTATTCTGCTGTCTTCAAGAGGGATTATAATTTATGATTAAAATATATAAAAGTATAAATAAAACTCGCACATTTAAATGACATATTTAACAATTGATCCTCATTTTGTAAAAGTAAAGCCTAAGTCAAAGTAACTATGTCTGTATTGTAATAGTATTACAATTGTTCTGTAACAGTTGTGAATACTATTACAATGTGGATATAGTTAACATTGTTGTGTATATGATTTAAATATGTGAGTTTTATTTATTTCAGTCATAAACTATAATCCCTCCTGAATATAGCAGAATAGCCTAAAGCGCTTGAGGGGAATGAATAATATATTGGTAAACAGTTTATATTATATATAATAAATTTAAAATATCAGTTCTTTTTGGGACACCATTTGTTTCTATTTTTTTAACAAAATTCAAATTTTGTTAAAAATATCTATTAATTTTTTTCTAACCATGTTTACATTACAAAATTATTAGTTTCAATAAAAGTTCCTGTTAAGGTATGAAAAGTATTTTTTAGCACTTATTTGGAGAATTAGAATTTAAATATTTCTTACCCGGGTTAATATTTGAAAAGACATACAAAAAGTTTACTTTTGTAAGTTTCACTACTATTTCTTTTATGTTCTGCTGTATGCACTCTATGCCAGATTAAAAATATGTCCAGGTTGGAGCATATCCACGATCACATTAATAAATAATAAAACATGAGAGAGACTTTGTTAGGGGTGATTATTATAATTCTCTGACTTAGATTTCTATTTCCAGGTATCAATTTTACATTTTCTAAAAAGGGAAATTGTCAAGGGATTTATAAATAAAATTATTTATTAATTTATTGCCCTACTCTGTTGATTCAGTATTAAATATGGTTAAAAAAAAAATAAATGTAAAGTATGAAAAATTCAAAATTTAAAAAAAAATTATGTTTAAATAATTTTTTAATAGTTTAATTTTTGTTGAGTAAAAATAATTTATGTGAACAGAAAAGATGCTCAGTACTGTGGTTATCTATGAGATTAGTTGATTTTGAAGCCATTTTAAATAAAGAAGTATTGGTTAAAAATCATGATAATACTGATTTCACCTCATTGTGAAATTCTTTCCTTAGATAAGTAGCTATTTTGTAAATGTAATAATGTTTTCAGTCTTAAACTGAGTAGTTGATATCATTTATATGAATAGATATCATAAAGTAATTAATGTGTTAATTATTTTTAGATTAGAATTGGATTATGGATCGATTTAACAAATACAAAACGGTTTTACAATCAAGAAGAGGTTAAAAATGGTTATAATGATGGCAGAGATGTTAAGTATGTTAAACTACAGTGTCGAGGACATGGAGAGACTCCTTCATTAGAACAGACAAAAGTATTCATCGAGTTGTGTCGAAAATTTATTAGCACTTATCCACTGGAAGCAATTGGTATTTATTTTATTTTAAACATTTATTATGTTATAGATTTTTTAACAGGTTGACTGTCACACTAAGAAAGGCAACATTACCGAGGCTGCTGCTATACTTAGTGCTGAAATTTTTATTTTCAATCTCAATAAAGCTCTTATTTTCCTATTACTAATTTTTGATACCAGTTTTACTTTGCAACATTGCTTTTTGAAATATTCAAAAATAAATTTGAGACATCAATTTGTTTCTCACAGCAACTGTGGATTGTGAGACACCAATTGATATCTCAGAATGTTTAAAAATATTTTACTTACTAACAACTGATTGTACAATTTATTTTTAATTATACTACTCCAGAATTGTTTGAATACTATTTTTATTAATCGTTATTACTTTTTTTTTTTAACATAAATTATTAATTCACTTTTTCACCAATCACATTTTATTGATAATTATACTTTCAATAGATATTTTTAAAGTAAAATTTGAATTTAATATTTTAAAGTATTTGATATTAAAATTTAACTAAATTTTGTCAGTAGCAACTAAAATTAATTCATATTTTATTATAACACTTTTAAATTATGTTTATTTGGTGATTCTGAAAAAAACATTCTTTAATTTCAAAACTAAAGAAAAAACTTGTATGCTATGTACTACACAAAAATATATAGAATTTTATCTGTAAAATAATATGTAATTTGATACAAAACAAATTAAAAATAAATAATAATATTGCATCTTAAGCGTATCATTATGTCAGATATCATTTGATGCCTCAGACATCAAATCATTTCTGGCTAAGACATGATTTGATGTCTCATAGCAGTCAAACTGTTACATGAGAAACTTATATTTCAGAAGTTCTTAGACGGTTATAGCCATGTACGAAAAACTATATTTTTCTATTCAAATTTATATAGTTAGAAAAACTTCTAATTTACATATGAAGTCCTGATTATAATTTATGATCAGTATAATCATAATGATGCGCTTAGAAGCATTTGTGAATAAAACAGTTATGTTATTTCAGTATAGTGTACATGATGCAAACTTAAAAAAAACAACAATCAACTACCTTCTGTAGTTGAACGTGTTGCAATTAAAAAATAATGCATGGAAATTATTAAATTATGGGTTTTTGTGTATGTACAATAGATCAAAACATGAAGAAAAGTATGAAATAATTGTGTTTTAAAGTTAAGATAACAAAAACTTAATTACATTTAAAAAAATAAGATCTTGAAAATCAGAATTTTATATTGATGATTGGTAATATTAAGTTGACTATAAAAAGACAAAACAAAAAAAATTAACAAAACATTTAAAGATTATTTTATTAACAAATTAATTTGTTTCGGAAAATGAAAAGTGTACCTATCCAGCTTCTAAAGAATAATAATCAAGACAGCTTGATTAGCCTGATTGAGACAGCTAATGAAAGCTAACATTGTTATTTGAGTGATGGTTCATTCTTTTTTTTTAATTAATTTGAGTGTTTGTTTTAAAAAAAAAATGATAGGAAATGTTTGTAATAACTCATTCAGTATCGAGTGGTAATTATGTTTTTGAGTGAAATTGACAAAAAAAAAACACCTTTTTCTCAGTGATCATTAATGACCCTAAACTCAGTTGTATGCCTGCCTCCGTGGCACAAGCGGTAGCATCTCGGCCTTTCATCCGTAGGTCCCAGGTTCGAATCCCGGTCAGGCATGACATTTTTCACACACGTTGCAATTGATTCATCTCATCCTCTGAAGATATACCTAACGATGGTTCCAGAGGTTAAAAAAAAAAAAACTCAGTTGTATAGCACTGGAGAGCTGTGCTAATGTTCTTTATATACATTGTTATTGAATATACTCTAACAATGAGAATTGGTATTGTTCCGGGGTGATAATGTAGCCAAAATTATAAACCTTTTAAATTTTCAAAATCTGTTTGATTTTGAATTTTAATATTTTTAAATTTTTAATTTTTTTTGTTTTGGGTAGAAGCCATTTACACTTTTATGTTAATTATTTTGTCTTTCTATTTATTTTCATTATTTATTTATTTATTTTTTTTGTTTATCTTACAAATCTAAGTTTATAGCTATTTTTTTATTTTTTTTGGGGTTCCTTTAAAACCCAAATGCATGGTTTTTTGCAGGTTGAAAAAACAAGGACTTTTTTTTTCAACCTATAATCATGCATCTAAATAAAAAAGAGATAAGCAGGAGCCAGGTCTGTGCATTGTATAAGTGCGCCGTTTCCCATCACAACCTGTGCCGTTGCCAGCTCCATTGTATAGGTCTGAGCCTAGCTATGGATAATTAAACATGGCTGCTATGATCGATGCTCCTGCCAAGTATGAGTTGTGAAATGAGATATATTCTCTGCGAGCAGAAGGATGTAGCACTGCTGAAATCCCTCACAGAATGAGACTAGACTTACTCATGATAACTTCATGAGTAATGGTAATGTACAGGAACGGTGTAGGAAATTCAAAGAAGAGTGAGGGTGAATGGACGTCCATGGCAAGGTAGGCAAGGACAGAAGTCTGACACTACTATATGCCTGGTTGAGGGTGTTGATGGTTTTGCCCATGACAAAAGGAGGTTTACAATAAGTGAACTTCCTGCAGAAATCCTAGAAATTTCAAGGTCTTCTCTGTACACAGTTGTGACTAAAGACTGGGTCCCAAAAATGTTGAGTGACATTTACAAAATGCAACGAATGGTGTCAGCCTTAATGTTTCTCACCCTTATGAAAATAAGAGGATAGAGTTTTTTTTTAATGTCTATTGTTACTGACCATAAGACTTGGTTCTATTATGACGATCTAGAAATTAAAGAACAGTTTAAGCAAGTGATGCACACTTCTTCTCCAAAAAAACCGTAAAAATTCAAACAGATACTGAGCAACAGGAAAACAATGGCTACAATTTTTTGGACCATAGAGGTGTCTTGTTAGTGGCCTTTAAGGAGCAAAGGACAGTAATAAGAAAGGAAGTTTATTTGTGAATCTTTACATCACCTCTGCAGAGCGATCCTGAATGAATGGAAGATGCATGCTCTCATCCGGCTTGGTTTTGATTCATGATAGTTCATGACCAACTGTGCCAATCTGATGTAAGTCCTTCTCAAACAATTCAAATGGGAAGTTTTCGACCATCCACTATGTAGTCCAGACCTAGAACCTAGTGATTGTCACCTCTGAAAGAGGTGTAAATGAAATTGAAGACATGGTTGGGCGGACAACACTTTGCTACTAATTAAGAACTTCAGGAGACTGTCAAGATGTACCTTACCTCACTGGCTGCAAACTTCTTTTAACAGGGAAGTAGAAATCTAGTGTCAGGATATGACAAATGCCTGTTTTTGATGATTATCTAGAAAAATAAGTTAGATATTCAACTTTTGCTAATAACATCAGTTTGTTATATCAATGTGTTTTTTATAGCCCATCGGAGGTTGAAAAATAACAGCCCTTATAGTTTACAGAAGTTTGCTGTTGTTTATGAAATTTCAGTGTTTTTCCTGATTTTTTTTTTTCTTATTTTCAGAAAAGTTACTTAGTGCTTTTTTTCATAGATCATTTAACACACATTTGCTTTTGTTTCGTGGTCAATACATAACTTTGTTTTTCACCCTTAAGAAATCAAAAGAAAATTTGCTATGGAGAAGAAAACTTGTCTCATCTAACCGCTTACGTTATTTTAATTCAGTTTGTTTGGATTGAGAGTAAGTCCTTTCCACAGGAAAATATCCCTTCTTTGAAGGAGAGGTTTAATATCTTGTACGAAGGAATGAGTTTATATTAATTTTTTTTTTTTTTTTTTTTTATAACTTCATGTACAATAAACTTTTCTTTTTATCATGTAATGTTTTCTCTGTTTTAAAATATTTTTGCATTTACCACCTTATTATTGTTAACATTAGTATTATTTTTTTACAGTATAAGTGGGTGCTGTATACAATATATTTTTTAAAGTCATTGTTTGTAGGAAAATCACAAACTCAATTTTATTTTTTATTCATTGTACAACTATTATTGTCAATAACGTAACACTGTTAAGGGAGCTTTATGCAAGTAATTATTTTTATTTTCCTTTTATTTCAACATTCTTGTAAGAAACCAACTATCAGACTGCAGTTAAAATTATTATAACAGTATTTCAAGCTCTTTTTTGTCACATTGATGATTTGCCTGTAAGGCAAAAAACAGAGCATCCCTTATAACTTGAAAGTTCTGCAGTTATTGGAATGTCACATTGTATGAAGTAAACATTTATATGAACACAGATTGCTGTGTTCAATATCCCATAATTCACTCGTCACATATTAGATGCAATTGCACTCTGAAACAGTGCAATTGCACTGTTGAAATTTATTAGTAGGTAATGATTGCTATAGCAGTCACTTGAAATTTATTAAAAAAATTGTTCAATTTGATTATTGTACAATTTTTTTTTGTAATAATAGGCATGGCAAAGAAAAGAAATTGCATGTTAATTAACTCATCTGTCAGACATGAAAATTCAAGATTAAAGAGAATAAATGCGTTGCATAATTATTATACATACTTAGATTATGTAACACATTTGGTAGAAGAAGGACATGTTTCAATAAAATGATATAGTCCATAAAAATATTACATTACGTAAAAAAGGAAAAAGTTTAAATATTCTAGAAAACTTGAAAATATTTGCTAAAATTAAAAGAACAGGTGATAATTAATAAACATTCAATCTGATGTAATATTTAAAAATTTTAAATTGTTAAGATGAAGAATTGGAAGAATTTGTTTTAAGAAATTTTATTACCATTAGACTGGGAGGTACAAAGCAGAAGAGGCTATGACTGTATGGATGGGGAGTGAGAGGAGCTTAGCATTACTATTTATTCAATGATCCCATCTCCGGAAGATTCTATGCTAAAAATAGTTTTGAGGTACTCTATAACATATCAATTACAAATTTTAGAGTGGCAATGCTAGTTATGACAGAAGAAAAGTAAAAAAGTATGTAATTTAATCTCTTTCCATTGATGTTTACATGACATGCCAAAAGAATGTTCTAAATCAGTAGTGGATGTTACTTTTTGAACACCTTTGTATTTAAATTATTCCGGGATTAATAAGTAAGAAAACATAAAAATAATTAATATTCACTGAAAACATTATTCAGATAATTGTTTTTTTTTTAATAGATTTTTATCCTGGTATATTACTTGCGTTAACCCTTGTTCTCTTGTTAATGCAAAAATATTTATTTTGATTATAGTTTACCACTTGGCTGATTTTTTTTCAATTATGGTACTCTTATAAGATGAACAAATTTTATTTTGCTCATGAATCATGTATAAGTTGAATGTTAAATATAATTTTTTTTTGTCAGGTGTTCACTGTACTCATGGTTTCAATAGAACTGGTTTTCTTTTGATTTCATTCATGGTTGAAGAAATGAATTGTAGTGTAGGAGCAGCTGTAAATATGTTTTCTGAAATCAGGTAATCTTTATGTTTATTGACAAATACATTATTTTGATAATTGATCACAATTTGGACAAGGAATTAATTCTGTTTATGAATTTGATTTTATTAATTGCAAATAAAATAATTATAACAAATGAGTAACCTTTGTGAACTAATCCAAATGCTTTTTGCTATATTCCCATAAACATGATACACGTGTGGATTTTTTACTTTTTTTATGCTGTCCATTTTTTACAGATTTAGTTTTACCATATGTTTGGTATGTAGTTTTCTTGAATATCTGTTGGTTAATTTGTTCTAATCATCATAGTTTTGAGTTTGGATTTATGTAAAGGGTCACCAATTGAAAGTTTATTATTTATTACACCAGTAGTTCATTACATATAAAACTTATTTTGCACTTATATCAATTAAAAAAACTTGTAAAACTTATTATACCATTGAATTCATTTTTATCTACATATCTTGAATATAAATAATAAGATATGTTATGTTATTTTTTCTTTTGTAAATATATTTTCAATTTTTTTTGTAAAGTAATTGACACTTTTTTGCCATTGGTTGTAGATCTAGTATTTTTCTATATTCTTATTTTGTTAATAATTTTGAATTCATTTTCTTGAAATAGTTATTTTTCTTGTGTTGCAAGTTGATTGCCGTAAAAGTGTCCAGAATTAAGTACTTTCATCTTTGATAATTTCAGAATTTCAAGTGTTATCTTGATCTTTTTTTTTTTTAATTATGAAGGAAAATTGTTTATTTATTACCGAGATAAAAAAATCAGTTTTTTCCTTTTCCAGTGCTTGTTTGTAGGAGTATCAGTCAGTGTATTTTTGTCATAAATTACTATTAAAAATAAAATTGTATGTTTTTAACATTTATAAGATTGTTTGTGGTAATTGTAACTCAATCAAATTAAGATGAAGGTGAAATTGTTTTTGGTTTTGCAAAATTACTGAAAATTGTTTAGTAATTTGTAATATAAGATTGTTGTAGTTTTATTTATTTATTTATTTCCATTCTGTCTTTTTAAAATTAGTTATCAAAGTCAGTAGGAAAATAATACTACAATTGCAACAAGACACAAGTAATTTATAACAACAGAAATAATTTTTAAATATTTACGTTTGTTTTGGAATTCCTCTGTTATTTCACTGTTTTAGAAACTTGGCAGAGTACTTTTGCCTGTTACTTTAAATACTGATTACTGGTCTTATGATTATTAAAATTATGTGGACGGTTGGTATTTTCAAATTAGTTTTGCAAGTTTACTCCAAAGATGCTCTGAGAGCTTAATAACCAATTCATTCCATTAATATCTATTTCATTAGACTACTGTATGACAATTGGTAACATGAGGATCTGCATTGCTGGCTAAGGAATGAATGAATGAATAGATCTTAATAAATGAGGTAAAAAGAATAAAACAGTTTTAAGACAGTTGTTTTAATTAACTTGTTTTTATTAAGACAGTATTTTATAAACTTGTAACATAAAATGTACTGTTGTACTTTACACTGTCACTAACTCTTTAAAGCCATTGTCACTAACTCTAAAACAATTTGCATGCTGTTTTAGATGGAATTTTATAGAAGTTGCATTCTTTAAATTTTTTAGCTGTATGTACAACTTTTCTCACCTGTTCAGTTATTAAGCATGTGGTTGCGTTTTCATTGAATTAAACTTCCTTTTGTTCTGTGATGGTGTCCCGATTTTGTTATACTGAAAAAAAAAGAATGTTAAAATTAAATGAGGCAAATCAACAAGTACATGAATTTAGATGATGCATTTTAATTGTTAGGTAGGCAAACCTTGCAACATAAGCACTGTCATTTGATAATTAATAAAAACAAAAAATTAGGATTTTTTACAATTCTAAATTACTACAGGCTATAAAATTATTCTTAAAAAAAATGAAACAACTCTTAATAAGCACCAATTTTAAAGTTTTGTGCTAGATCTCTGATTTTCTTCTTCATGGATTTTGCTTCAGAACAAAAACTGACTTTTCACATTTTTTATTTTACAGTTCACATTAGTGATGCTGTTTGTATAATTAATGAAAAATTTCTTTTTTTATGTTTCTTAAAAGATTAAATGTATGCTTCCATATTGAAACATTCTTTACCATCAGCTGGTTATAAACTATCTATAAAAGTTAATTTAAAAAAAATTCTTTTATGCATAGAACCTTTTTTTTTTTCATTATATAGATTTTTGTATACATTTTTTGATGAAAATATTCATTAAACTCTATTATATTGAGAGGTTCAGATTGTCTAGGAAAAAGTACAACTTTCTAAATTTCTTGCAGTCATTAAAGTCTGAAATATTGTATGAATATAACTAAGATTTTTTCTTTTTTGTAATGTATACTGTACGGTTTACCCATGGAGTTGATTGTTAATGAAAAGACACATAACGCTATAATGTTTTATTACATGAAGAATGGGTGGAAATTAATGTATTCGCTAACAACTCACAAACAGAAAGAAATGTTCAAATGCAATAAAAAGTATTGAAACCATGTTTTATAGGCTGCTGCAAGACTTACCTTTACTTTACATTGCTTGAACAGTTTTCTCAATTCATCCTTGAAGAATTTCAGCGGTCTGTTTAATTCACAACCACTGCATCCTTTATACCATTGTCCATGTAAAACATGTGCTCTTAAGCTGTAGGGCATCAAAGCCAGTGAGTATAGAGTCTGTTAGAATTTCATCTTTACAGGAGCTCAATAGTAGCATGCAATGTGTGTGCAGAATTATTGGCTCAATGGATTTGTTAACTTAACATCTTCTTAAATATTTTAACATCTTTGTGCATCGCGTAGAATCCTTGGCTGTCCCAGTCACCAGACACACAGTCATATTCTTTTATTTGGAATTAATGTCAATTTTTTTCTCACATCCTATCAGTACCCAATATTTTTTTAATCAGTTTCCAATACATAAAGTTTTGTGTCCCATTTATTCAGAGGTGTTTGATTACCCGTAACAATTTTATCACCATAAAAAGTTTGTAAACAACAATGAATGTCATTAGAGTTACTTTTTTAACTGTTAAAAATTAAGTCAATTCACATTGTTTAACATGTTTATTAGTAACCAA
>JAAAKQ030000029.1:0-25514 GCA_010016005.3 Zanna intricata | reverse complement strand
AATGTCATTAGAGTTACTTTTTTAACTGTTAAAAATTAAGTCAATTCACATTGTTTAACATGTTTATTAGTAACCAACTTGCTGACAAAGGGCAAGTAAACAGAATTTAACAAGACTTGGCATGTTTATATTTGAAAAATGTAACTAAAAGACTAAAAAAATATGCTATTCTATGATATTTTGTTCTCCCATTAAGTGTGACCGTCATTGTATATCTAAACTCCCTCTTATTAAATCTGATTATTTGATTTGTAAGATAGTTATAAATTTATAATTATTAACTTTCTTAGGCCTCCTGGTATATATAAACAAGAGTATTTGGAAGAATTATTTAGAAGATATGATGAAATTCAATTCACACCTGCTGCACCAGCTCTGCCATCTTGGTCCTTAGGTATGTGTATCGCCTATTTGTTGTCATTTTTATTTCTCTTAAAGTAGTTTTAAATATTTTTATAAAAGTTCTTAAAATGTTTTCACAAGAATTTGAATAATTTTTTTTTAAATTTGTGATTTGTCCATTGTAATTTTTTGTAAAATGTTTTGTAAATAAAGGAAAGTACTAATAAAAAAGGCCTAGCTTATCCGTCACTTAATTATTTTGTCTGATGGTTAGGATTTTAAGTAAAGGCTGTAAAAATTTAGATAATGTAGTAGAATTTTCTAAATTCTTACAGCCTAAGTAAAACCAGTAAAGTCAACCAAGTAAAGTAAACCAGTAGGTTTTTTTACTTGTTGATAATGCTACCAGAATAATTTACTTTCTAATTTGTATATACTGGGTTTTCAAAACTCTGCCCAGAGTGAAAAAATGAAGATAAAAATTTGTCAGAATTTTTTTGCAAACAGTTAAAATATTCATACTAAAAAAAAAAAAAAATTGGGATAATTCTATAAATTTTGTGCAAAAGTTTAAAGTGTCATCCTTATAAAAACCATGTCAATTTTTAAACTATCACTAAATTTGTTGCAGTATGTACAACATACATGGTTTTAAATCACTTCAGATTTTTCTTATTTTAATACTATTTACCTTGTTCTGTAAAGGATGACTAATTTTTACAAGGTTGTTTTGTAAAATTATTTTAATTTTTTAAAAGTTTATTATTAATTTAAAAAAAAATCATAATGGTTGTTTTCTATTATTTATGTACAGAACTTTGTTATAGATTTCTTTGGTGATAAGTTTAATAATGGCAAATTCATTATTTAGTCGTTTTTTTGTACTCTATAATTAAATATTCTGTGTTTCATGCTGTATAATAAGACTAAGCTACCATTTTTTTTTTTTTTTTTTTTTTTTTTTTTTTAATTTGAATTTTTACTTTCCTGCCATCATAGCTCTAAAGCTGTGATGCAGGAAGAAAAGTATGGTAATCGGTCAAAAAATGGTCTAAAGGCAATTTTTTTCATTTCTCTATACCTATTTCATGACCCAGGGACCCCAGAAAAAGTGGGGGGTTATGTTCATACATATGTAGTATGATGGCATTAATAAAGCTTAATAACTTTTGACCGGATAAACAAATTTTTTTGAAATTTGACACAGACTCATATATATGGATAATTTCTTGGTTAAAGTTTGGAGTCAATATCTTTAAGGAGTAGGGTAAATATTTTCTTCAGTCAAAATTTTGCAAAAATGGTTTTGCAATAAATAAAATTTAACCCCGCTTCATATTAAGCTCAGTACATGCATACATGCTAATACTCTTACCATTTTAAACAAAAATTTTCTTCAAAATTCTCCCCTTCCCCAAAAATAAAAAAAAGGTCTTTTTATACCACTGTTCAGTTTCACTTTTGACTTAGTGTTTATGATGTTCATTTTATCATGTCTATTAATTTGGGACTAGTCGATCAGGACTTTCTTTGCTCACCTGGCTGCCTAGCCAGGGGGCTGTGCCTCCTGGACCTTTGACACATTCATATCCTCATGTTTGTGAGAATATGTATTTTACAGAAATATTTTAAAAAAAGAAATATTAATGTGTAGAGAATACTTTTCTTAACATTTTGGTGTTTTTTATTTTTAAAATAGCTTAAGGAATGAGTAGATATAGAATTTAATAGTTTTCAATACAAATATAATGTTTAACACTAGCCACATTAATAACAGGGAGTTAATGTGTGTGAGTTCATGTGAGTTTGTTTTAGTTACCAGTCCAGCTGCTGCTATTGGCGCAGAGCGGACCAATGGTGATGCACTAATCAGATGCACAGAAATGACTCTCCTGCTAAATATAAAACAAAACTTTTTTTTTTACTGCTAATTATTAACTAATAATCCCTTTCTTTTATGATTAAAATTAAAATAAATAACATTAAAAAATAATAAATAAAAATAATCTATGCTTAGAAATTAAGTTAAATATTCTGTTAATTGATTGACAACAGACTGCTTCTAGAGGAATGGGTCTACACAGCTGTCTGGCACATCACATTGGTTTGCTCTGCAACTAAAATAGAAATGGTGAGCATATATGAGAAACAAAACAAACAAACAAATCCACCATCCTTTTTATGACAAAGAAAAATGTACTATGAGATATCTTAGAATTTTTACTAGGGTTTCTCTGTGGGCGCAGTATACTTTCTTGAAATCTATAAATGTTATCTGCTTCTTTTTTTTTTAAACATTTTGTCTGATTCTTTTTCTTTTGTAATGCATTATTAGTTTGAAACACATGACCTGGCTCCTTCAGGGTCTGAAACCTCCCTGCTATTCTCCTTGTTCTTTTTTGAGTTGTAAACCGATCCTGTTCAGGGTGATTCTTGAAATAACTTTTTATATTGTGTCTAGGAGTGAAACACTGAATGAACGCTCTCATCCAGTGTTGTTCTGGTAGTTCTTCTTTGATCCAGATGTTGACAAGTTGTTGATGAAGAGTGATTTTTGCTAGTCTTCCTGCATGTTTCCAGATATCTACAAATCTTCTCTCATCTCTTTGTAATTCTTCATCTCCATCCAGTGCATGGTATACTTCTTTTATTGTGGGAGGATTGATTTTCTCCAGTGATGTTGTTATTAGGGTGTTGGTATTGAATTTTAGTAGTTCTGGCATTTCTTCACAATTTAGAAGTTTGTTGAAATATTTAGCTAGAATTTCTGCATTGTCTTTACTGTTGTGGGCCAGATTATGGTTTTCATCAGTAGGATTGGAGGTTCATATTTTTAAAGGTTTTTTGGTAGTCTTTCAACTGCGTTTTGTTGAATTCTTTGTTAATTTCAATGTGTTTTTATAGTTTAGATTTTATTAGGTGCTTTTAGGTTAAGTGTTTAAATTCTTGGTTATTTGACTTGAATTTTTGTATGAAGTTTATTATTTTGAGACTTACCAAAAAGTTTGTTCCAAACAGTGAGACACTTTTCATCACTCTCTTACCAGGTACACCTTGTAGAGCCTATATTGGTGAGATTCCATGGCATCCTGGTTGGTATTTCTTATTAATTGCAGTTCTATGATGAGAATCTTGTGTTTTCCATTAGTTCAGGTATTATTTTTAGTTGCCAGTCTGCATAAGTGAGTTTACATTGTGTATGGAATTACAGGTGATTTGGTTTGATTTTGGATTTTGTACTGTTCGTGTTCATGTGTGCGATGTTAGAATGTTAGAGCACTCCAATGCTCCCAATCACTTGTTATTTTCTGAGTGACTGCACACTGTATCCAAATTGCCTTCTCTGAACTCTGGTGTTGCTTGGTTCAGCCAGTGGAATATTCCATAAATATCCTTTCAAGGGGTTACCTGTGGCGGAACTAGGTTCCGAGTTAAAACTCTGGATTTTATCTAGTGAGGTGAAAGTGGTTATGACTTGATGGTAGATGAATTTGTAAAGTTTGTTTAGATTGAGTTCACTGGACAAATTTCTTCTGTTTGTTCTGAATATATCCAGGTGCAATTTGTGGAGGCTCAATCTGACTTGTTAACGTTGTTATTTTAAACAAAAGTTAAAAAGTTGGATCTTAAATATTATACCAATAGAGTTTTTATGGTTAAGAAGTTCAAACAATACTTCAGAATTAATTTAGATTACTGGGTTCACGTATTTATAGTTAGTACAAATCCTGAAATCATGAATTAGAAATAATTTGAACAGATTGATTTTATGATAAGTAGTTAGTTATTTTATTTAATTAAGTTATGTAGTCATCTTCATGTTCTTTCATTGTTATTATGTAGAAGAGGGTGATGATTTTGATGATGACAATGGTGATAGTGAAATCAAGAATAATTCATTTGGAACTACTGTCAAGAGATCTGCATGTCAAAATGACAATAAGTAAGTCATAATTGCTAATTAACAATATTTTATGACTATTAATATTCTTAGTTTTACTTATACTAGCAAAAGTATTTTATGGGCTGTGTAGCATCTACTTAAAAGTAACATAAATTATTTTTATATAACTAATAAAGAAATTTATAAACTCCAATTTCCAATTGTAACAATGTGTTAGTAATCAGTTATAATCCCTAAAACTGACAGTATTGAACTTCAGTGAAATCATCATGAGAAATCATTTTATGTAATATGCTCCTGCTTCATATGTATTTCCAGTCATGCTTCAGATTTAAAAACTGAGTGTTATTTCAATTATATTGCTTTTTTCCTTAATAAACATGCAAATATTGTTCATTTTTGTTTATTTTATTAAATTTTTTCTTATGATATAAATAAACCTGATTCTAATTATAGCTTAGGTAGGTAATTTAAAATTGTTCTGCTGATTGAATATTGCTTGGTTGCTTACATCACACCCTATTTGCCAATATATGGAGTTGAAAGTGCTAATATGCAGAAAAGCTTTTGACAGATTTTCATATTATCAGTTAATTTAATCTCTTGAGATTTTAATTTTTTAATACCTAAGGTCTCCACATCAGATTTACTTTATTTCTGTATGAATGTTTTATTCATTGATCAGCATTACAATATATAATAAAAATTTATTAAAATACAAATTTTGGAAATGTATTTTTATTAAAGTTATTTTATTAATAGAAAATATCCACAGAATGTGGATATTTTCCACATTATTATATGTAATAATTACAGAATGTAATTATTTGCATGTTCCATCCATGCAAAAGGATGGAATTACATTCAAATTTTTTGTCTTTTTACAAAAATGATATTATAAATAGAATCTTCTGTATTATGGTGGTATTCTTATTTTTGCTTGGTCTTGTTTAGTTTTATAAGTCTTATTTTCATTTATATATGTTTTTTTTTCTTTTATTTTTATTAACATTATTTTATTATACGTTGAGGAGCAACCTCTGTTAATAACATATTGCGTAAGTGTAAACATAAAATTACTACACATGTGTAAGATTGATACAACTTTTTATATCTGCTTGAGATTAACAATATTTTGATCATTGATTATGTTACCATCATGAATTGTTTTTTTTTTATCTATTGTAGTTGTTGGGGAAATCTTAAATTAATTAAAATATATTGAAATTACTTTTAATCTAAAAATTAATTTTAAACAATAAATAATTACATATGTATGTATGAAGAACTTGTAAGAGATTTACATTGTGGTCCATGTTTATTTTTTTTAATTTATTGCCCAATTATGATGTGTTTCTTAGAAAAAACAACCTACTGAATACAAAGGATATTAATATAAAATTATTGAGTTTAAACATAGCATGGATATTATAGAGTGTACAGTTACAACATTATTGTACTTGATTATCTGTAACAGGTTTTCACATGTTTTTAGGCAATTAGAGCTGAAGTAAGTGAATGTTAAATTCTTCTTGACATAGATAAAACACTCTTATAAATTTTTCAGTTCTGCAAAAGTATTAAAGAATATTAATTGTTTAATATTCAATTCAATTTGATATGGTTAGGAAAATTGTTGACCGAGCTGTATAAATACTAGTCAGATGTACTTTTACTAACTCTACAATTCATGCTGGTGTCTTCTTTACTCCCATCTTCTCTTCTTACACTTTCTTCTTCTCCGCCCCTTATCCAGAGTTCTGAATCAGGTTCATAGACCACTAGTTTTTGATTTCCTTCCGCACTCCTATACCATAAACATTTCCAATTCTGTACTCTGTACCCTTATGTTTAATATCCACATTAACTGTATTAGCCATCACTATTTGTCTTTGACTTGTATCAGTCACTGCTTGGATTGTCTTCCTTTTAATCTCTTCCTACTTACCTCCCATTTCAGCAAATTCTTTGCTATTTTTTTGCTTCAATTTTTTAACATGTCCAAACCATATTTCTTTCCCTTGAGAGTAGAGTTCAGCCGTTTATTGTTGGCAACTGGAGAAAGCTGTGTGAATTCTAATATTACCCTCTCCAAAACAAGGAATACGCATGCATTTTCACCAAGGACAAAAACTCAGTCGGCTACAGAGATAGATGTTACAGTCATAGTCCACAGTTATTAACAAGAGCTTCTCCAGTGGCATGATATTTTAGAGGGCATATTTACAATTTGATATAAATAGAATAGATTTATGGTATAAAATACTCAATATTAACACAACATAAACAAATTATGTAGTAATTCATGTTTCATTTCTTGTGCTGATTGTACAAGCACTAATGTTGACAACATGAACCCAGTTATGGAATGAAATGTGCATGGATTACTATTGCTAACCTCTAATGAACGCCTTAAAGCAATTGGTCTTTAGCTTATTTAAAATCAAGTTTCCAAAAATGAGCAGCTCAACTCTGCCTTTACTTTCTCATTCCTTTCATGGAGTGTGACCTCACAGTCCCTTGACACGCTAAATTATGTCTCAAAACATTACTTCTGTTCTAAAATAAAATGAAAATGAATTAATTGTTAAACTAATAATCTTTAATAAATTTTTAAAAATTAAAAAAAATATAATTTAGATGAATTTATTCCATTTTTAGAAATATTGAAAATCCTAAAAAAAATAACAAAGCAGAAATTTACCCAAATGATGGGACAACAACTTTATAAAAGAAAAAACCTGAATTTTTAAAAGTGATCCATTATTTCAGAAGAAGAAATAAGAAAAATAAATATAGAAATAAGAATATAAAAGAAAAAGAAA
The DNA here is from genome assembly GCA_010016005.3 of Zanna intricata. Taxonomy (NCBI): domain Eukaryota; kingdom Metazoa; phylum Arthropoda; class Insecta; order Hemiptera; family Fulgoridae; genus Zanna; species Zanna intricata. The sequence goes on along the minus strand of JAAAKQ030000029.1, from coordinate 18,443 downwards.
TAAAACCAAAATGAAAATAAAATTTTAAAAAGAGAACCAGTGTGTAAGGCTTCTCAGTTTTTATCATCATAAATGTATATTTTTTTGTTTAAGATGCATTACCCACTGTGGTCATTAAGCACTAGAAAATGAAACAGTACATATAATTCTTCTCATGAACAAAGGACTCTGATATGCTAACTTGTATGAAAGGACTAATTTTATGTATATAGACTTTTTTAATGTCTTATTTAAATGCTGCTCTTATAATTTATGTTGATCTCTGATAAAACAAATAAACTTCAACTTCTTGGAGCCTGTTTGCTCTGCAACACCTAAAATATCTGAAGATATAAATCCTAGAAATTATGAAGAAATAATTAATATTGTTATCTGTGTATTCATTAATTGATTTGCATGCAGGACAGTTCAGCTTAAAAACTTGTATTTAAAGCCATTTTAAAAATGTTATTAAGTTTTACTGTTACCACGATGTAATTATTTTTAAATGTATTAATAGTTATTAATTAAAAATTCAAAATGAAAATCAAATGTGAATAAATTATCAAAATTCATAAATTAAAACAGACCATGTTTATGAATAATAATAATTATTATTATTATTCTTTTTAACATCTAATAACAACTATAATACATTGTTAATACAATTGGTCATTAGACAGAATTTGTTTAATGATCAATACAGTATGTTTATTGTTTAATATTTTTGTTAAAGTATGGTGGCAGATTCACCCTTTTCAATTTAATTTTTACTTTTGTGTTATTTTCTTTTTTTAATGCATCATATTTTTCATTGCTTATTTTTATAGTGGTAGGGAAGGAAATAAGAAGCGTCGCAGAGAGACAAATGTAAAGGATCCAGTATTCATGGAAGGTGTACCTGGTGTGTTACCTGTACGTAACCAACACAGAATGCAAAACATACAGCGAACTGTTCAGAATATGTGCAACTGGGAATCGTAAGTGCATGAAAAATATTTAAACTTTAATATATTAATGTTAATTAAATAAATCATTCGTACTAAATTACTGTTTATGTTTAATGAAAATTCTGATCCCATTTTTATCCATTAGTTTCATGTAATTATTCCATTTTGCTATATCACTGACTTGGTATTTTTTATTAAATGCTTTTATTTCTGTAAAGATTTTATTTTATTAAAAGTGCATTTATTGACATCAGAAACTGTTGTTAATTGTAACATAATGTAGCAATATTACCAATTATAACAATAAGCGAGACAAATTTTAATCATATTCAGTATTAATATTAGGCTTTTAATATATTTAAAGTATAGTATTCATCAAATTCTCAACTAGTATGTTACTAATTATTTTCAATAAGCCTCAAGATTATACAGTTTCTTTCTCATACATTTGTGTTTTAGTACAGAAAGCTATTATCTTGAATTCCTTTGTTATCTACTCCAAAGACTATTGAACTCTTAAACCAACAGGGATAGTTTATGATTTGACACTTTTGACTTGACCTTACATTGGAAATAAATTATGTACAAGAACTAAAAAAGTTAAACTTAAATTATAAAGCTGTATATTTTAATAATGCTGTAATATTTCTAGAAATTTAAACATTTGATATGTTACTGCATACCTTTAAACATTAAGTTCAGCCAAAGTTGGAAATCTAATATGTTATTTCATTTTTTTATGTTCAAGAAATAGTAAGGAATTTGTACTACTGATAAAATTAAGATTAAGTAATGTTTAAAATTTAGTCTGAATTTATTACTGCTTGCCAAAAATTCTCATGTATAGGGTTTGATAAACTTTCAATCACTCTTTAAACTTTTGTAATGTGTGAGATAGAGATAACATACTGAAAGTTTTCCTTGAAAAGTTAAGAATAACAAATTACCCTAATTTGGGAAGGAAACAAAATGTTTTGACATATTTTTGCCTCTGGTTTCTAAATTATAAGTTTTAAATAGCTTAAGTAGCTATCTTATTTAAGCAAATTTTATTTTATTTAAATTAAAATTTAAGCTTAAATAGCTTAAACAATACTATTAGAATAAATAATGCATTTTGTAAAAATGATTAATATATATCACCCCTTGCATCATCATTAGTTGTATATAGCCAATCGGAGAGAAAGTAGGATAACTATTTTTATATTTGAATGTTATGAGATAAAATAGAACTTTGCCTACATAATATAATTTGAATTCCCCTATTGGCCATTTTCTACTTTTCTAATCTTTGTACATTAGGTTATTGTTTTTTCATTTGAAAACTGAAATTAATTTTTCCATACTTTTTTAAAAATCAAAAAAAATGTTGATATCAATATATATGTCCCAAATAGAGCCTTGCCAAAAAACCACTTTAGTTTTACTAAATCCCTAAAATTGTTCTTCTGTTAATAATTAAAGTAATTTTTGTCATTGACATTATTTTAAAATCCTGTTATTAAGTAAATATATTATGTATTACAGAGTTGATGAACTCTGACCAATGAAATTTCTGCATGGCACTCAGATTGATTATAATGTACCCGATTTTTGTTATTCTACATGTATCAGCTTGCACTTAATATGCAAGCAAATAGATATAAATGAGTTATTTATAAAATATGAACAAACATGGTAAAATAAACAGTGGAAATACTTGTTGTATGGTAATAATACTAATAAAATTTCCCTAACCATTTATTGTTAGAACATTAAAAGTACAGAATAAATAATATATTTAATAAATTTTGGTTTCGCTAATTTCTTTTGCTAGTTTTTTTTAATTAATGATTTTTACAGTATCAAATGTTTGTGAAGTAGTTCTCTTTTTTATGTAATGTAAATTGATGAAGCGTAGTTTTTGTTTTTTTTTTTGCTTTGTTACTTCTGAAAAAGATTAAAAATTTTATTTACATGTTAAAAGCTTCAGTTACTAATAATCAATAAACTCAGTTGTACAATAAAATCAGTTAACTCCATTGCACTAGAAAATTTTCTCACCTCTTTATTTCTCTTCTCTTATAAAGTTTTGATATGTATTAAATGTACAGACAAATCGAGGTATTATATCTCAGCAGAAGATTAAATAAAAGGAACTGCTATTTATAAGTAATTTTATACATTCCTGTGCAATATGGTAAACTAATCTGATCTACCCTAATGGTCAAATGGATATTTTTCACTATCCATTCCTTCTCATTATCCTTGATCTCATCTTTTCCTTTTTCATTAGATATATGTTTGACCTTATTGTATTCTCCATGTTGAAAATTCTGATAGGCTGATATTCTTTAGCTGATAGGCTGAAGTGTATATCAGCTAAAGCTAAGCCTTCTGAATGAGAGTCCTTAACTTAAAAAATTTTGTGGTAAGAATTTGGAGGCAAATGTCATGTAGAACAAGGCATCATGTCAGTCAGGAGTTGACTGAATATTTTCTCTTAGAATTTTTTTCAAACATATAGACTTTATTAATTTCTTTGCTCACATTTGTAATACAAACATTAAAAATGATTAATTTGTACATAAGTGCAGCATGAAAGTGATTGATGGCAGCATATATTTTAAAGACACTTTCTTGTGTAGTTTCTTCTTTACTGGAAAACTCCATAAGATGATCATCTTATAATACCTGCAAATAAAATCTTGACGATTTAATTGATATCATTAATATACATGTCCAAATATAGCCTTGCCAGAAAACCACTTTAATTTTACTAAATCCCTACAATTGTTCTTCTGCTACTAAGTAAAATAATTTTTGTCATTGATATTATTTTAAAATCCTATTATTAAGTAAATATATAATATTTATTACAGAGTATCTGCAAATTAAATCTTGACACTGACCAAATTGTTTTCATAATGATTCATAAAATTTTTATTTCCATTCATCAGACATACTAATTTCTTTTATCATGTTAATATCTTTCATCATGTTGGTGTTAAAAATCAAAATGTTGTTATTAGCTAAGTAAATGTCTTTTATATTTTACAATGTCAGTGATGTCATAATAAATTCATATCATTATAACAAATAATATGATTAATATTTATTAATTCTGTTTATATTCTCAGTTCCGGTTTCCCAGGTTGTCAGCCAGTTTCTATGGACATAGAAAATATCAAGTTGCTTCAAGAAAAGCCTTATAGGGTATCATGGAAGGCTGATGGTACAAGGTAAATCTGTTAATATATTTAACTAGTCAACAGTTAATAACTGAACAATAATGTTGTTTTAAATAAATTTTTAGTATTCTGTGGTGTTTGATATTGTCACTTTCATGTTTTGCTTTTGGCTTTAGTGTACTTTAAAATATTACCGAGTGCTAATTATTATAACCTTATTAAAATTTAGGTTAGCCAGTTTTAAAAATTATACATTTTTTTAATTCTTTGTGTTAACAGTACTTCATAAAAACATTGAAGAAGCTTGATTGCTTTTTCACGATTTTTCTTTATAAGAGATGTGTGCCAGTTCATACATAAAATGATGCATATCAAAACAGTACAATTCACAATTTTTCTTCCTTTTATTAAAATTGTTGTTTTGTATATTTATATAAATATATATATATTTTTAAGCATTAAGGTATTTTTTGGACTGCAATGAACATTGGCTTGATAAGCCTTTCATCTTATTGCTTCCCAGATTTTCTTCACTCACTGCTAGCCTTCTTCTGTTCATCAGGCCACTTTAAACCTGTACCACCTGTTTTTGTTCTTTAAATTGCTTCCAATTATCTATCGTTCTCCTGAAAACATTTCTGTCAGCTATTTCTTCTTCCAAGATGCCCATTCCCTTCAGATCACCTCTGATTTCCTTAACACAATTTGTTGTGATTCTGAGTTTCATAAGAGGATAAAACATCAATTTCATCAGCCTGTTCGTGTCCATCCTCTTTAGGTGTTAATAAAATCTAGCTCTTTGTTTTCTTGTTGTTATTATGAAAGTTACCACTCTCCTTCTTTGTTTTTCTGTAGTATTCTTTGTTCCTGCTTTTTGGTCTCCCTGATGTCTCCTTTTCTGTTCATGAATAGACATTCTATATGTATAATCCTTTTGGCTTGATGACATTGTTGTAATTTCTTATCTTTGCTTATATGAATACTTGTTTTGTTATACTGGTTCTTCATTACTTCACAGGCTCTTTCCATTTTCTTAATCTGTGTTTGTATTGCTGTATTATCCAGTCCATTTGGTTGATTCCATTCTCCAAGATACTTGAGGCTGTTGACCGACCCTATTGATCTTGCTAAATTTTGTTTCTAGATATCTTTCATTCTTGTGTTCCATTCCATATATTCCTTCTTTTTTTTTTTATGAGATTTGTTGTCCAGTTTTTTGTGCCATTTCCTGTAGTTTCTCAATCATTATCTATGCTTCTGTGTTTAATGTCAGAAGTGCTATGTCATCCACAAATGTCAGTCTGCTATTAGGTTGATTTTTTTTTCAGTCCCAGTTGTATTTCTTCGATTTTCTTTTTCTAGTCGTTTCCACCATTCCCTGATGATTTTTCCAGTACAGTGTTAAAAAGCATTGATGATAGTCCATCCGCTTGCCTAACTCCTGTCTTGATGCTTAAGGCTTCTGAAATTTCAGCTATGAATTTAACTTTGCAGGTTTTACATGTTAAAGTTTGTTTTGTAATTTTGCAGGTCTTTCTCTCTTTTCAAATTCTTCTAAGACTTTTAAATAATATTGGTCTATCTAGGAGTCATACGCTTTCTTAATGATCTGTTCTATCTCCTGTTCTTTAGGGGGGGTTCTGAGTCTGGGTTGGGTTTATTATTAATTTTGAATAATTCTTTAGGGGTTTCACATTTTAATAGATTTTGAAAATATTTAGCTAGAATATCACAATTTTCTTTATTAAGTAAGGCTAGTTCACCGTTACACTTTTTAAAACATACTCCAGCTGGTTGAAATCTTTTGAGTTCTTCTTTGAAAGTTTTGTAGAAGTCCCTAATGTTGTACTGTTTGAAGTCTTTTTCCAATTTAGTGATGTCATGCTGCTTCTTGATTCTTCTGATGTTTTCGCCGTATCTTTTTGTTGTGCCTTAAAATTGTTCTGATTTTCTTCTGTTTTATAGGAGTTCCATTGTTTCAAGCTTCCCTTTCCTTGATATATATATATATATATATATTTATAATGTAAATGGTAAAATATTATAATATTTTTCATTTAAGTTTTAATTTTTCAAACGGTTTATAAGAAAATCTGATGTATTTTCATTCCATATATTTATTGGTATTTTGTTAAGGAGAGACAAGAAACACTACCATATAGAATGAAAATATGGCTAGAACTGTAAATAATTACTTTAAAAAATGTATGAGTATCTATATTGGATAAGTTTTTTTATATATACAGTTTTTCTAATTTTAAAAAATGTAAAAAATGTTTTTTACATCTTATGATTTTCAAACTGAGTATATGTTGATGATTAAAAATGTTTTAATATTACGAATCACAGTTCAAAAGTAAGGTCTGATTTGTTAAAAATATTGATTGGCAACATTAATTGGCTCATTGGTGCACAATAGCTTTAAGTAGTGTGTTGGACATGACTCCTATACTGCTGTCAGTTCATTGTTTGATTAGTGATTATTTCTAAATGCAAGAGGACAAAATGCTGCTAAAATTCATCGTCAGTTGAAACATATGGGGCTCTCACAGTGAGTGAAGGAAAGGTAAGGAAATGATGTCTTCTCATAAGTGTTCACAGGAGATCTCTTCTGGGAGTGGTTCTGCTTACCAAACCATCTCCTATGAGGCAGTCTGTGTAATTTCTGGTGTATTGCCCATAGAGCTGCTAATTGGAGGATTGCAGTGATAGATATCAGGGAAGGTTTAGAGAAAAAGCCAGAGCTCTTGTACGTAGGAAATGGAAGAAGTGGGCCACAGGCAATAAAGCAGCCTGGACCAAAAGATTAATTAATGATCTGGATGCTTCACGAGATCGATCGCATGGTGATGTCAACTATCATATCACACAGATGCTATGTGGACATGGTGTATTCGAGAACTACTTGTACAGGATTGGAAAGAGAGACTCTTCGACATGCATGTTCTGTGATAAGCAAGATAGTATTGAACACACAATGTTTGTTTGCCAAGAGTGGGACGAAGAACGAAGAAGACCAAACCTTGTTGGACTTCTAGCAGAGAATTTGATTGGCTTCTTACTGCAATCTAGAAGTAATTGGCTTTTGTTTAACCGCTTTGCCACGACAGTATTAGAACTAAAGCGAGTGAATGCCGGAGAAAAGGCTATCAGTAAAAAAAAAAAATATATATATATATAAAAAAATTGAGATAAAAGACTCGAACCGGTAGGGGTGCTCATATTCCTATGGGTGTCCCCCATTTGAGTGGGCAGTGGGGTTTATTTAAAAGATTGAGACCCGGCCTCCAGAGTTGGATGTTGGGGATGGCATAGCGGGATCCGACCTCTCCATCTCCATGGGTTAGAGGCAATTGGCGTATTAAGATCCAGACTTGGTGGGGTCGAGCTGCCGTGCAGGTGGGTGGGGAGGCCTCAGTAGGGGGGAAAAAAAAGCAATGATGTTTTGAGTTTAAAGAAGGCGAATAGCCTTCCTTAACATGTGAGTCACATACACAATGAACAGTGAAGTGGCAGTCCTATTATCCAAGCTGACGATCTCGTTGAACTTGTGAGTGCAAAAGAGAGAAAATCGATGCTTTACAATTAATAATTTAATTTATCTAGAATTTCCAGAAATTTCAAAGACAACATTGTTGAGAATCGTGACTGATATTCTATTGTAAACTGTTTGCACGAAGAGTGCGCAAAATGTTGACAAGTGTTTACAAAGTGAATAAATCTGCACATGCCTTTCTCGACTATTTTAATCATAAGGATACAATTTTTCTCACATCATCACTGGTGATGAAATGTGGGTTTCATATGGGGCTGTTCAAAAAGTAATGATAAAAATGTTCTACAGAAAAAAATATTTATTGATTCTTCCAAATCTACATGCTCTTTTGCAAAGTAACCCCCCTCAGTTGTAATTCACTTTTCCCACAGTTCCTGCCACTTTTTAAACATGAACGTCAGACCGTCTTTTTCAAACTCCTTGCAGCACATCACCACAGCTTTGATAATCTCATGATTGGTCTTGAATTTCTGAATGGAAACTTGACTTCAAGGAACAATCAGAAGGCGCAAGGGGCTAAATCTGGACTGTACAATGGGTGAGGTACAGTTGTAATGCCGCAAGCATTCAAGAAATCAACTATAGTGTGATTGGTCACACTGAACGATTCATAAAGAACGATGAATTACAATTAGTTGCTGCATGTCTAGACATTTCAGATGGCAGTGCATTTTTGATTTTGCATGATGATTTGACCATGTGATATGTGTCTTGCAGATGGGTGCCGCACCTGCTCACACCAGAGCAAATGCAACATCATGTCTCTGTTTGCCAAGACCTGCTATTGCAATTTGGGGGGAAGCAAATGAAGAAATGAATTAAACCATAACCATAGATGAATCTTGGGTATATCACTATGATCTAGAATTGAAACAACTAAGTTCTCAACGATAAAGGGAGCAATCACTCCCTCAAGGAAAGCTAAGATGAATCACAGCATCAGTAAAGTTATGATGATAATAATCTTCTTCGATTCCTAAGGATTTCTACACCAACATGCTGTTCAAATTATCATAAATCAGTTTTGATCACAATGTTGCATCATTTTAAGAAAAAAACGGCCGTAAAGAACATTAATGAAATTTTACTTCATTATGACTATGCGTGGCCCCATGCTGACATGGGGTAGCAACAGCTGTATTCTTTTCAATGCCGATGCAAGATGTTGAAGAGTGTCCCCTGCATGGTTTGTCGGCAATGCTCTCTACCCTCCTTGAATGCTTAATACCACTTTAGAAGGTCACATCGTTCATAACTTCTTTATCATATACCGTAGTTAATAATTCATATGCATCTTTTCGGTTTTTCCTGAGTTTCACTAAAAATTTTATGTTACAACATTGCTCTAACTTTTTATCTATGCTGGAGATGGTAGGTGAATATCTAACATGCATTACATGAATTGTCACGTACATCAACTTATACCAATCAACCAAATCAACTTCAAACTGATCGTTATAGATGGTTAAAGAAATGGGATACACAATGGTATATAGTGTTACTACCCTTTGCAATACATTTTCCCTCAGGGTCACTATTATCATTACTTTTTGAACAGCCCCCCATACATCATTGCTGAGATAGAATGGAATCTATTGCCATTTAGAGAATCATTCTGGTTCATCTCAACCAAAAAAATTTAAACAAACCCTGTCTCAAAGGAAAATCATTACAACTGTATTACTCTGAGACAAGGTGTGCTTTTGATTGATTTCATGAAACTTGGAACATTTGTCATGTAACAAATCTTTTGTCAATCACTTTCTAAACTCTTTTGTGCCATTCAAAACTGATGAAGGGGAATGATGAGATCAGGAATTGATGTTCTTCATGATAACAAATGTCTACAATTGGCTTCATGCACAACAGAAACAGTTCAAAAATTTGGATGGAAAATTTTTTATCAACTTCTTTATAGTCTTGAACTAGCACCTAGTGATAATCATCTCTTCCAACACCTAAAAAGTAACTTGTGTCTTAACAACAATTCAAGGAACGTAAAGAGTTGAAAATCTTGATGCAAAAGTGGCTACAATCTCAGGTGGCAGAATTTAATGCAGTGGGTTTGAAGAATCTTATTTCAAATATCAAAAGTGTTTGTATTGAAATGGTTATAATTTAGAAAAATAAAAATGTAAATATTTGAAACCATTAATAAATTTTTCATTTTTTCAATTCTTCTCATTTTGTTACCAATTGGTCCTTACTTTAGAATCTCACATTTTACATTACATCAGGTGTTTGGCATTGTTCTGCATTTTTGTTACATATGCATGTTTTAACTATATAAAAATATTTTTCGTTCTTTCTGTTTATTTAAATAGTTTGTCAGTTTAATGAAATGATATGCCATTGATTACTGTTACATTTAAATTTATATTATTTGTAAAAATAAGGTTCATTTCTTAGAACTTTAGGTTTTAAACATTTTTTCAATATCTATGTCTGTGTAACCGTTTTTTTGTGTTACCTGATTCACTTTGTCTTTTAAGATATTATTTACTTTGAAGTCTTAACCTTAGCAACTGCTATTCATATCAAATAACTGAATGATTAGCATACTAGTTTGTAGATCAGCTGGTCTCAGGTTAAATTCCCAGCAAAAGACTGGAAGATTTTAATCTATTATTTCATCATCATTATACATGTAGCAAATAAAAAAATATGTTTACAAATGTTAATAGAATATTGTTGCTTAGCCTATTGGAGCTGCATGCACTGTTGTTAACATCTACAGGACCAAGTAAAAACTATTATGTCTTATGTAGGAACTGGCAAAACGTGGCTAATATTGTTAGTATTTTATTATTTATTTCGAAGTTGCTACGCTTTAGGACACTGAGCATCATTCTACTGACATATTTAAAGAAATATGATTTATTGACTTTCTTAGAACGTATTCCTCTGTATATAGCTTTCAGATGTTTTGACTGTATGTACATAAATATATATATATATATCAGTTATTAATTGAATATTTGTTAAAAACTTTTTTACAGGTATATGATGCTGATATTAAAGGAAAATGAAATTTTTTTCATAGATAGGGATAACAGCATATTCCAAGTAGAAGGACTGCGATTTCCCTCAAGAAAGAATCCTCAGCGCCATCTAACCAATACGTTATTGGATGGGGCAAGTATTTATTTTTGTAATTTTTATCAGATTTTATTTATTTTTTCTATATATTGCTGAGAATGCAGCAATATAACTTTTCCTGTTATTTTTGCTTTTCTTTCAAAATGTAAATAGATTTACTTTTCATCTAGACACTGTCACATCCAGCAAATAAAAGTAAAGTCAGAGAAAACTTTTGTCATAAAGGAAATTCTTCACCAAAAATTAACAAAGATCATTGATGATTAAACAGTCAATGAGAATGTGCCAATTTTAGACCATGCAGGCACAGACTTCCAGAAAATTGTGAATCACGACACTTGCAAAATGCATTTAAATATTTATATATATATATATATATTTTTTTTCCAATGCAATAAAATTACCATTGAAGATAATTTTTTTATTTTAAAGTATATTTCTGCAGTAGTTATGATCAGATAGATATTACAATAATGTATTTAAAAAAAAAACATAAAATAAAATTCCTTCATGTTGGAAAATTACATGAACACACAAAATGAATAATTTTTTAATATATTTGTACAATAAAAGTAAATTTTAGATCTTACTTAGTTTGATTAAACTTTACTTGGTTAAAACTCAATTTAATTGTATTAGAAAAAAAACTAGTAAAAAGTGAATTAAGTTTTTGAACAATTTGGAGTTAATGTTAGTAGAGGGAAAAATAATTGAGAATACAATATTTCTTATTTCCTTCATAATTCTTGTGAAATCTACACCAGTATTTTAAATTAAGTGTATTTTTAAACCTAACTGTAAGTTACTTTTTACTTATTTGAAATTTTCTATTTGCAACTACCTATTAAAGTTCCTGATTGGATTAGAAACCTTTTCCTGGGTTACTCCAGTCTTTTAGAATATTTCATTTAATTTCAAAGGTTGGAAGTGGTTTTGCAATTACCTCCAGAACAAATAAAGGGATTGTCACTTTGTTGTCTCACTCCATGTAGATAAACTAAAGGAACGTCATGTTCCTTTTCTACTAGTCCCAAGAATTTTAGAACAAATGTGTGTTTCCTGAATGACAAATCTACTACAATTTTCAGTAAATATGGCACAATATAAAATTAACTTTTTTGAACTGCAGGTCAGAACTTTTCCAGTGTTGTGTAAATGTGGTATAATATTTTGGGTCGGTTTTCAAGAATTAAGTTGAAATTGAGGTTTACAGAAGGAGATCATTATTCAAAACCTATAGTTCTACACTGCAAAAGACATAAAAAGATATGGAGTTATAATCTGTTAAAAAGTTTGTGTAGGTTTTGCCTAGATAAGTAATGACAGTATGCCATGCAAATGATGGTTACACATTAATGTCCGTGTAAATAATGTTCACATTGTAGATTTTAGCTGTTGACAAATTCTCTTTGTTGTTTCAGCAGAGATTCTGAGCAAAAGATCTGTATGACTCAATTCATAACATTGCAGGGCTGCCATATTTTTTTTTTTACTAACTGCTTGTTTGTATTTTTTTTTAAATCACTTCTGTTATTTTCTCAATTTAAAGTTACTTTTCAAGAATGAAACAAGAAATATCATCTAGATGTTGTACAGAACAATCATATGTTTTTTCTAAGGTAAATTTTTTTATTTGATTATAATTAAATTACTGATTTCATTAAATTAGATTATTTAACTATTATGATGACATTCACAAAATTCTGTCTATATTAATAGATATAAAATGTTAAGTTTTAAACTTTTGTTAGTTTATTTAGTAATCTTTTAAATATTTTTTCTTTTTATTTTTTGATTATGTTGAAGCTTTAGTATTTTACTTTTCAGATTCTGAATGCAGAAATTGAAATGGGAAATTGTATGTTCCAAACTTCAAAGTGACGTATGATAGGCTGCTGGGTGTAAAACTTTTTTCTAGTTAAAAATTGTTAACTATGAAGATGAAGGATATTGGATTTTTATATGAGGGTAATTTTTTAGTGAATAAAAGGTTTGAATCTGCGGATCCAGAAAATTTATTGTCTTTAACAAAGATGTCTCCATTTAGTAACAGCAAGAATTCAACCAGCCTCAGCTTGAGTCCATAATGATTATAAAACAATTTAGACCATCTTCATCATATCCAGCTAGTACTTAATACAATTTCTTGATATAATTCTAAAGACATTGCTACAAGAACAGAACTATGGCATTGAAACCTGCAGTTATTGTTGCACTTCTGAAGAAATTAGGGATATTTAGTAAAATGCTTTACTAATTCAACCTAAGGGAGTACTAAAAATTTTTAATTGACAGATATTTTACTTACAAAACTGGCAACTTCATCAACAAATTTTTACAATTTTGTGTTATTCCGTAAAAATTTATACAGGATTTTAATTATTTAAATGTTTTTAACATATGTTTACTAACGCAGTCTGTTGTAATGAAATAGAATTTTTATTTATTAAACTTAAATGTGAATAAAGACTATTTACTTTACTATTGAGAAAAAGAAGGGTTTAGTTTTTGTTTAATTTGTGATGCTTCTGTATTTTCAGTAGTGCAAAAGCATTACAATAATTATAGATGTTAGTCGGGTTTTCAACTAACATCCACAAATGCCACTTAACAACTATAAATGATGTTTGTTAACTTTGTCATAATAAACAAACTATGTCAAAATAAGTTTACCATGTATTGATACTTCTCTTCAGTTGATTTATTTCTTTTTCTTCTTCCATACATGAATCTCTCTCTATATCTCGTCACTTATTTTCTAGTGCGTGATTATTATTTACTTTCTTTTTCACAACTTCATTCCACTTTTCTTATTTAAAAAATCAGCTTTCTTAAAACAATTAATGAAAATCTAATTTTTTAATCCTTTCAAGTTTTTAAAAAAAGTGTAATTTTATTAATAATTTGGTAAGCATTGTTTATTAATTATATTGCACTGTTTGTTTATTTATTTAAATGGATTTATGTAGATTTATGTTTAATTTGATTACAAATATTTATAGGGCTTCTTCTTAAACATTTATCTGCTAGTTGTTAGCAGATTTGGTGTTAATAAAATTATTCACTTGGACATTTTTTTATTGATACATTTTTATTAGAAAGTTTGTTTTACTTTAAATAACAAGACAAGCAATTTTTCAAATTGATAAAAAAAATTTAATAATTAAGAATTCAAATTACAATAATTTTACTGTAATTTTTATCAAGCATAGCATCTATTGATATATATTATTCAATTAATAAATATAAAGAAAACCTTTCTCACCAACATATATAAAAATATGAAATCTTAAATAATTCTAGCTTACTATGTATGTCATTAGGAACAATTAAAAATTTAAGTACCACACAAGCGTATAAAGTTTTAAAAAAAACATAAAACCCGTGAAGTAACGTCATATATTATTGTCAGTTAAAGGTCAAATCTGACTTTTTGTCAGATTTAGTATTATACAAACAAGAACTATGTTAATTGTTGAAGAAAAAATTTTTTATATTTAAAAAAGTATTATTTACATAGAAGAGTTAAAGAAAAGAAGGTCATTCATATTAAAGCAACATTTTTCATTGAAAAAAAAGTTAATGTTTTGTTATAAATAAAATAATAATTGTTTGCATTTTATTACTAAATGAAGATTCTTGTAATTGTTCTTTTTTTCTGTTATGCTAGTAAAGTAAATCAATGATAAAACTATTTTTTGAAAAGTAATAAATAAATAATAATAATTACATAGCTATTAGAGCAATTATTTGATCAGTTGTCTTCACTATTCATTGTATCTTACCCTTAATATATTTACAACTTTTAAATTACCCATTCAACTTTTTTGGTATAATTTTTATTATGATTCTAATTTTTCACTGTTAAAACTAAGTGGCAGCCCAGCATCGATATTAAACAATTTCTAGATTTAAAGAAAGAAAAGGATAAGTATTTGTGAAAAATTATTAGAAACTATCTACTGTTCTCTGATTAATAACCTGTACTTTATTCTTCTTTTTGTTTTGTTTGTAAAGTACCTTGTTTTCCAAATAATATGTACAGTAATTTATTTCAAATTCCAGATATTGTACTGTTTTTTAATATTAATTGCTTTTAAAGTTGTCATTGAATATACTTGAACTATTTATTATAAGAAAATTTTATATAATTCTGATTGCAGGAGATGGTAATTGATCGACATGAAGGTAAAGATATTCCAAGATATCTTGTTTATGATGTTATACAGTGTGATGGGATTGACATGTCCAATAACAGATTTCATCCTGTGCGATTAACTTGTATAGAGGTAAATAATAATTGATAATTTTTTTTCTCCAGAAGTAAATGAAATATTTTACTGCATATGTGTAGGAAGAATGGGTGCTGCTTCATTCAGTGGGTGTAATTCAGCAGTCTACTTATTTTATTACCATTATCTTATAGAAGTTGACAAGTTTGGATTACATGTTACAATACACCACTTAACTGTTTTTGTTTTATTATGGTGCATTTCATTTTTTAATATATTTTTTCTTTAAATTTTGAATTTTAGTTCATATTTCTCTGCCTAGTTGCTTTCTTGATCGTATATTTAATTTCTAAAAATGAATTTTAATTGCTTATTTAATGTAATGTATCGAATTCTAATAACATTTAGGTAATGTTTGTATGAAAATATGGTCAAGTGTCTAAAAAAAAAAAAATGGTGGGGAATATACAGATAATTGTTGCAGTCAGAATAAATTGAGAGATTAGTTGCTAATTTGGTTTAATTTATTGCGATAAATGATTTTTCCAGTAATCTCCTATTCAGATGAATGTATTTAGGAAACATTTCTTGCTTTCTATATTTATTATTTGGAAAATTCACTCTTGGCCATTCTGTCTAACATTTACTTGTCTTTTTTTCTTCTATTGAAGGTTGGGTTATTGTACTGAGCAAGCATCAAGCTACTTCTGATCCAGAGAAATGTTTGATCTAATTTTTATTATTTTTACCAATCAAAGATAATTTCATATATCTCTCTGATTATAGAAAATACATAAAAATATGTATTGCAGATTAAATTGAAATATTTATGGAAATCTATAAAATGAATATTATCTGTGGTAATAATTGAAATTTTTATCCAAAAAGGAAGTCCTTAAAAAATAATTTCAATATGTTTTAAATTTTTTATTCACATCATACACAGTATATGCACCTATAGAGAAAATATTCAAACGTTGTTATTCTCTTTATACATCTGTTGGGTAATTTGAAGATTTGAAATAGCGAACAAAATTTAAGTAGGATTTTTTATTATAAAGTAGCGACTTTATATCCATATCTGATGTTAGCTTGAGCTCTTTGATGCTTGTTGTTCTTCAGTTTTGGCAGCTCTGGATGCTGCTTGAAATTCAGTTTACAGATTTTTTGTAGCATAACACTGGGCAAGTGAGATGAAAAATGAGGTGGAAAATGGGTAAGTAGGAGGTGCAGACGAAATAGTGACACACTCACATTGAGATAAAGAACAAAACAGTTGTGGACCAATTTTCAGTTTTGAGGGAGATGAAGTTAATCACCTGCTCGTGTTGTCCTCTATGTAATCTAAACAATCAACAAGAAGTCCCTCTTAAGATGTGCTAAATAAATTAGGATAACTTAATTATTTTTGACCAAATCAGCTCATCTCGGAGCTCTGACAATAGCCTGTGCATTATTTATTGGAATGCTGCAGGGCTGAATGACAATAAATCTTTACAATTCAAACGAAACTTTTCCCAGGCAGACATGGATGTGTATTTTTTGCTTAAACAGGGATTGCTACAGAAACCCCAAAATATTACCAAACTAATGGTTTTGCAGTGACTTTGTTTAAAAGATTCCCTAAATAGCATCAGGAATCTTCGTGGGAGTATAGAACACCCTAATTGTGAAATGCAATATCATGCACATGATGGAGTAAAACAATATACTGGAATTAGTCATGGTTGACATATGGAAAAATCCGCAACATTTCACATTTTTTAGCTTGTACAACCCTCCAGGAAATAGTCTTTCCTATGAACCCCTGGAGAGATGCATTCAATCAAATACCATTCTTGTTGGAGACTTCAACAGCCCTTCTCCAAGATGGCGTTACTCAAAACTGCTGCCATCCGAAAAATGCCTTGAAAAGATGATGATTTGGATTAATTTCTCGAACATGGTACCACTGATATGTTAATTAATTAGATAATATTAACGATTAAAAATCCACCTTACCAGCACATTGAAATAAACCCAAGATCTTGCTGCTAAATTATAGCCATCATCAGGATAATGGTTAAACATCATCATCAGGAATGTTTAACTCCTGATGATTGCTTTCAATTAAGTCTTGGGTTTATTTCAATGTGCTGGTAAAGTGCATTTTTAATTGTTAATATTATTTAACCTTCTGGATATTGTGGATACACCATCACCTTTCAATTCCATTTCTCATATGCAGGACAACTATCACAACTGATTTGATTGTTATCCATCCACACATATCTATATCTGAAAGCAGTACAATATGCACATCAGTACATATCACGTCTAAATAATGATAATATTCAGAAAGTACAACAGCCGTTACAGGGTGGCAGGAAATCCCACAGTGATCCCAAAGATGTTGCTAATGCTTATGTAAACATTACGCCAATATTAACCATGCAAAAGGAGACAAATTTGTAGCAAAAACACTTCTGAAACATCCAAAGAGTTTATATCATAATAGGAAAACCATGGAAATTTCAAAGCTGATTTTACCATCCAAGAATTGGATGATGCTTTGTCTCTAATTAAGCTAAACAAAGCAGCAGGATCTGACAATATTCCCAGAACTATTAATCCACCATGGGGAAAAGCTAAGGAAATCATACTCAGCACTATAAACTTGTCATGGCAGAGACATATTCTGTAGCTTATGGTAAAGGACAGAACTTACCCCACATTAAAATATAGTAAAGATGCCAGTCTAGCTGAAAGCTACAGGCCTATATCCCTAACAAGCTCTTATTGTATAGTGGCAGAGAAGATGGTTGCAGCCATCCTAAACTAGTGTATCAAAACACATGAAATCGTAGACAATGCTCAAGCTGACTTCCAGAGATTTTGAAGCACTATGGAGCATGTTATTTACTTTACACAACATGTGAAAGATGGATATCACATAAAGATGCCTATACTAGCAGTTTTAGTCAATTTAAAAGCAGCATATACTGTCTGGCAACCCATGCTCATTCAAGTCAAGTGCAATATTTCTGGAAGCTTATTCAGATGGACCAAGTTTTTTCTTAGCATCTGGGCTACTAGTAGTATTTGTAAATGAGGAAGAATGCCTCAATAAGACATTGCTGAATCTTGAAATCTGGGCAAGATATAACAACTATAACTGTTAATATCAAAAAAGCTATATTCCATACTGTTCACGCTTTCCACAAAATCAGTAGCAATAAATCTGTCCTACAAAGGTCAAACACTGGAAGAAAGCAACATTTCTAAATATTAGGGAGTTATCCTGGACGACGATTCACCTAGAAACCACATGTTGAACAATGAATGGGAATAGCAATGAAAAGGACTACTGAAAAAACTTGTAATGTGAAATTGGGAGCTAACCAGGAAGTATTAATGACAACATATAAAACATACGAGGGTCATTTCATAAATAATGCACAAAAACTTTTTTTACTTA
>JAAAKQ030000028.1:12342-51312 GCA_010016005.3 Zanna intricata | reverse complement strand
TTTTTTTAGTTTATTTGCCAAATTATAGCAGAATGACCAAGTTCTCATGTTCAAGAAAAATTTATATGAGGAATCACTTGATGTTGAAAAATAGAATTAACTTAAAAGCTTAAGTACATGATCATAATATTTTTTCTCGTCTATTACACATGTTTTTTATTTGTAAAAATGTACATGATGAAAAAGTGTAAGCGTGTGTACAGTTTATTTCAGTCTGTATTACCATTGATCATAATTATTAATAAATTTACTATCATGTTAAATTTGTTAAATATGTTTATATTTATTTATTTATAAGTCGTGTTCATGTACTTTCGTTTTTTTAACATTGCAAATGATAAAGTTAATGTGTAATTAATGTTGTTTTTTCTTGAATATAATACTGTATTGCATTATACAGCTAGCTGCTTTTATGATTTAACCTTGCATTAGGGGAATAGAATACAATTTGATTTCTGTGTTTCAAACATTTGTACTATTGCTCTTTTTTATCTAAAAAATCAAGTTCACAAAAATATGTATTGCTGCTATTGTTATTCAAAATATCAATTAATACTATCATATTTATGACAGTAATAATTAAAAATCTTGTGATTTGAGTAAAAACACTTTCACTAATGTTTTTAAAAGCTTCAAATGCTGTAATATTGATAACACCTTAAAATCCTGTTTATTTATTCAGATAAATTTAAGAAATTGAAATTTTGTATGCAATTATTTTTTTATTTTTTTTTTATTTAATTTATTTATAAAGAAGGTGGCCATATATTGGTGAATTGGTATTTATTTCTCAAACGTTCTGTTATAATTAGTGTTTTAACAGTATGTTATTATATGTTTGCTATAAGAAGTACTCATCTCAAGAATTTTGGCATTGTAAATGGTAAATTTGAGGATATAATTAGAAACTTCATATATTGACTGATAGCTGCGTTTATTAATTTCAAAATTTTCTGTTGGGCAAAAGCAAGTTTGTAGGGAGTATTCAAACCATGTTTGTAGATGTGATGCATTGTATGATATAATGAATAATCTTTTGTGTTATTGTAATAATATTTGTAAAATTGTTTCTATTCATACATATATATATATATATATTTATTTATTTTTTTTATCTGTAGGATCATTATGTTTTGTTTTCATTACTTCTTCATTATGTTACTGTTAGATTTTTTCAGTATTTCTTAAAATATGAGTTTTCATATTTTTCTAGACACTGCATACCTTCATATTATTAAAATACTTTGCATGTTTATTTAGAATTTATAAAAAAAGAATTTTCAAGTTCTGGCAAGTATTGGGCAGAACAGTATAGTGCAGTAATTGTTCATTTACCTCTCTACGTGCATTTAATTTACGTTTATTAATATCGTGCATTTTTTGTGAAGTATTAAAAAAAAAGTTGTGAAATCAAAGAGTATATTTATTTTACTATTCTTAACTTGGAGCTATTCAGATTTTCTTTTAACCATAATTCTCTTTAGTTTTAAATTTTACAGTAAAAATTAACATAGAGCAGCCATTTACTGATATAGTTAATGATATCTGTCAAATATCTCAAGAATTTAGCTGCAATTGTTCTTTACAGTGGCATCATGAAGTCATTTTAGATGACACAGATAGCATTTAAATGTTATAACATAGGTTGTGATAATTCAAAATAAATTTAACCTTTTTATGACTACAATTCTAGCAACATTGGATTCTTTGAAAAAATGTCTCGCTATTTATATTTTACCGAAGTAATATTTTTACTTAAAACTTTCATTTTGATGACAAAGAGGTTTTGTTTTATTATAGAAAAGATACACAAACACACACACACACACACAAAGTTTATCCAGAAATAAGTGTACTACTGATTTTTTGTTTAATTTTCTGTTGAACTGAACTTACAAGTTATCTTCTTCAAAGTATGACCTTGGGGAAGTTACACACAGTTCCAGTGTTTCGTTCACTGTTCATAGCAGTACCAAAAGTCATTTTCCTTAAGTGTATGTAGCTCATCAGTTAAAGTTTTTTTTTTTTTTTTTTTATGTTTACCGTCGTCCCGAAATGATGACTCTTCAACTTTAGTTTCAAATTAGGAAAGAGTTAGAAATCGCACGGATCTAGATCTGGGCTACAGGGAGGCTGTGAAAGTAGGGGAATTTCTTCGCCAGAAATTATCGAATTGAAAGTGAAGTGTTGAGTTGGTGCGTTGATCATCATCTGGTCATGGTCCAGTCTTCATTCGGATACACTGAACCAGTTTTTGAAGTTTTCCAAAAAATCGTTATAAAAGGTTCTTACCCAAGCCTAAAAATCTCTTTTGCTACAATGCACAGCTCACACCATTTCTACATTCTCATCATTTGTTGACAAGGTTGGTCTTCCAAAACAAGGGACCTCTTCAATATTTTCTCGGCCCACATTGAAAGCTTTGTGCTACTTAAAAATAACCATACTTCTTGATAGAGTGGCATTTCCATAAGCTTTGATTAAAGAATCAAATGTTTCTGTGAAAGATTCACACAAAATTTGATAGCATAACTTTGTTCAATATTTTCCGTCATCGCAAATGTAACAAGGATATAAAACATGATCATACACAAACAGCAGTAGCACGCAATTGACTCAATTGGTCCAGTTGAAACCAAGTATGCATGTGTAATTGAGGTCACTTACTACCTGTACTCTGTTAAACCTCAAGAACATTTTACACATTACCTTTTTTTTCCATAGGAAAATCAGTACACTTACTTTTGGAACAAACCTTGTGTATATACACATATATACATATATATATATTTGTCAATTAAATGCAAGTAGAGAGATGAGTACTAAGCACTTAAGCAACCATTGCAAAAATATATTCAGGGAGGAGCAGAAACAATTAATGACTTTCAACTTGGACATGAACACTTTAATTGCAAACGAAATACTACCTAGCCTGTATCATTGTAAAAACAAGGACAAGCATTTAGTTTTCAATCAATGTTTTGACTTGGAATCATCTGAGTGACCACTGTTAGCAATAGATACATCTTTGCATGTCATTCATAACTTTCCTAAGCTGGTCCACTAGAATTGCATGAATTTCTCCTTGGATGAAATCTTTCAGTTACTATGTTAGTGTGAGGTCAGTTGTCATAAACCTTCCCTTACAAATGGCCACATAGGAAAAAATCTCATGTTGATAAATCAGGTGAGCAAGGAAACCATGCAACACTTCTGAAAAAAGAGATTACTTGTTAGGGAAGCATTTCTCTGGTGACTTCCTAACTCATAGGAGTTCCTATGAACCCCTATGCCTGACTCATAGTGTGAGTTCTCTGTGGCCCATTATGTCTTAAATATCTGTTTAGATGAAAACTATCTGCAGGGTGTGCCTATGGCTTGCTTCCACAGCTAGGTCCTCCAGATAAACGGCGTTTTGGAATGCTGTTATTAGGTGTCCAAAATTGAGATTACCTGTTGTGTAATTTTTTTTTTGTGATGAAATTGATATAGGAAAAGTGAAAAAAGGGTTTTTCATCGTTCAGTTAAGCCCCTTCCGCATGAGGAAATAAGTTTTAGGGTGGGTTAACCATCATTTCACTTTTTAGAATTAAAATAACTTCAAAACAAGATATCTGCTTGCACTTTTAAACCCCTTTCTTCAGTAAACAAAGGTTCCACTTTAACAATTTAGACCATCCAACATTTCTCTAAAAACATGTTTCACTCATTTATCTCTGTGCTCTGGAGGCAAATTTTCTTTCCATGCTTTTATTCTTGATAACACAACATACAGTTCACCGTGCTCAAAAACTTCTCAAGTCAATACCAACCAATTCAAGAGTTTTCTCTTGAGACTTATTGTCATAGAAAAAGCTAATCGCACAGGAAACTAAAGCTTTCAATGAAAACCCTTGTGTACTCTCTCATCAGTCAGCTATTCTTGGAATACAGTGTTTTTTCTAGCTTATCTCCAGTCAAACTTTTGCCCTTTAAAACTTGCTCCATTGCATAAACCATATTTCATGCTCAAATTTCTTAAACACATGACAATTAAATTCTTTAAATTCAAAACATGAGGAGGCAAACCAGTTGGATTATGCTTATTTATAGCTTCCACATTTACATTTTCTTCTTCATTCATCATTGCCAAAACTTTCTCATTATGCTGATTTACTTCCAGTTTATAAGCTGACAAAATTACTGTATCTCCCATCTCTTTATAATCTTTATTTCTTCATGCAAACATCTTTCAATAATACACTCATTTCTTAAAACAATCATGTTCATCATTAATTGTTACATTTCCACTTTCCAGCAAATCACTAACAAACTGCTACATCTTCAAATCACTAAGCAAATTATATTCAGTCATCTGGGGAGAAATCCAAGCACTTTTCCACTTAATGCCCTCACAACTTAAAAAGACTGTTAAGCAACATGCCATTCATATATCCACTGAAACTGTTTGATTTCACACTCATTTTCATCAAGATCTGTAATATCCTTACACAAATCACTCGCTACGACTACTGGAAGCGTAAATATAAATTAAACTTAGTGTTTATATATTACATACAATTTACAAAACAAATTATCGTAATTCTCAACTAACCTTCCGACAAAATATCAATGGATTCTGATGACCAAAAATGTTGAATGATATGATGCCTTGGTTCAGATTCAATACCTTGGCTAGGTTTAATTATTCTAAATATTTTATTATTCGCTGGTTCATTAAAATAAATAAAAGTCTTTATTTTGTTTATAATAAAAATTATTTATTGTGATCTTTAACTTGCAATTCATATAAATAACATTATTGTATTAATGTAATTATTTGTATTTAATTAATATATTTGTAATAAACACTGCCAAGTCCTAAAGAATGGAAAAAGACTGACTAATAGTAGAGCATTGGACAAACTCATTTAATAAAAGTAACAAAAATGTGATAATTTATGAAGAGTAATAAAGGAAAATGAAAATATATAGAGTAAGGAAAATGTGAAATAATTTTATTTTACAAATACAAAAGTTGGGAAATAAAACCTCAGTCTTAACATAAATAAATGGTGGCTTCCTGTTGACAATAGATTTTCTATGTCAAAATATCATTGAAAAACTTACTACATTACAGAGTGAAACAAAAACTATAAATACATTAATTGTAAAAAAATATATATTTATACTTCTTTTTAATTTATTTTTTACATTTGTTTCTGTTGTATAGTTTGCAGTTTTTGTTTAATATTTAGTTACTTCTAAATTGATTTAATATATTCATATTGAATGTTGTATTTATCGGTGCAAATAAAAATATATATCACGCCTGTTTTTAAGAAAAAGATCAATTTTTAATTTTGACCTCTACATAGAGTGAAAAGAGATGGCATTGCGTAGCACAGTTATATCTCAGTCAGTATTCAGCTGTTAAAACAATAGTTTATTTATTTTGTTGTTTATAGTCATCCGTTTATTATAATGAGCGCTACAATTTGTGATGCTACAAAGTGAGAAATATAATTGAATAAAAACAAATTCTGCTGCTGAAATTCACAAGCAGATATGATGTAATGTTTATGGACCAAATATTATGAGTGACTAAAGTAAGACAATGGTGTCATTCATTTTAAGAAGAGTGAAAGAATGTTCATCATAAAGAATCTAACAGCCTGCTATCTGTGATAATATATGATTTAATTGAAAAAGTTGGCAAAATAGAGAAAACTGGTGTTTGACCATATAGTTATCCTTAATGTTTCACAATCATTGATTTATGAAGTTTTGACTGAAAAATTAAACTAAAAAACTTCTTTGCCAAATGTTGTGTTGACACACACAAGGTAAAACTTCTTGCTCCATGCATGAATTTTTGTATTGTTTGTTAAGAAAATGAAGGTGATGAATTATCTGATTATATTATTAGTGAAGGTGAAACCTAAATTTCTTATTGGAACATCAAGACAAAGCTGCAGTCATTGCATTTTAAAGGCTTCTATATAGAAAACATTTTTCATTTTTATTTTAAAATAGATCTTTCTTTTAAAAAATCTCAAGTATTTGAGTAAGTGTATAACAAAATAAACATACCCTGGCATTTGATGATCTACCTGGTTATTGCAAAATGTGTATATTAAAAAAAATTATTTAAACTTAAAACTCTAAACTTCCTGCTTTTTTTTAGAACACTTAGTTAATGAAGGAATACAATGATTTAAAGTAGTGGCAGAGAAGTGTTTTGTTAGATTTTTTTGTGGAAATAAATGCTAATGACGTAATAAGTTAGCTTATTGACTGATATAATGCTGTTGTGTTTATGCCATTAAAATTTTCATACTTCAAGAAAATTAATTTTGGCAGTACATCACACAATTGTACATCTCATCTCGCCTATTTATTTTCATATGACCTTGTAGTGCTCTGGAACAGGCAGTAAAATGTAAAATTATTTTGAAAGAAAAAACACCTTTTTTCTCATTTTACTTATTAATTAAAATTTTAAGTTGTATCAATAATAAATATATTCCTAACAAATTAATGCTAAATTTGTTAAATTAATTAAATTAATGCAACACACAGTTCCGAAATGCTAAAAAAAAATTTTTTAAATGGTCTCTAATGCTTTTTAATAAAGAAGAGTCTATGAATATATGCTATAAGATTATTCTTATAAGTTCTCAAAAATGTTATATAAGATTTAAAAGTTCAAGTAAGTGTAGTATAAAATATTCTTCAGTAATACCAGTAAGATATTAAAAAAAGAGTTGGATGTGATGTATTTTACCATCAGAAATTTTTTTTATTTATGAGATGAAGCTCAGAAAATGGCTAAAACCATAGATATAGTAAGAAAAGATCCTACTTTATTGGTAACATTTTCTTAGTTATCCAAGAAACGAGTTATTGTTTATGTCACCCTGTACTGTTAATTGAAAATTGTATGATTGAATAATATCAGCACTAGGTTGAAGGTGTTTCAATATTTATTTGTAAACATCATTAATTGAGTTTTGTGTAGCGTTATTAAAATGAAATTAAGTTCTTTTTGATTGATTTTTCAGATACAGCATTCCATTATTTATTTTCAAGTTGTGTAGGTTTCAGGTTATTTGTAATATAATTAAATGGATGATCTTATTTCAAAAGTGAATTCTGAAATAGTACATCGTAGAAGTATGATTACAGAATTTATTCTTTTCTTTCTTGGCTGAAGAGAAAGTGTGTAAACAAGTCTAAAATTTTGATTCCAGTTTTTTGATAATTCAGATTTCACAATTTTTGGAACCGTAGAAATGTTTGGAGATATGTTCATAATGTATTGAGATATAGTTTGATTAATATTTCCAGGCTGGATTAGCACAAATTCTTTAAAAATAGCTGAAAAGATTTATTTATATATATATATTTATTTATAAACCATTAGTAGCATTAAATTTTTCCCCTCTTGGTATGATGTGCCCAAGAATATTGGCCAAACTTAAGATTGATTAAGTTCATTTGGACAAGTACCATATCATGCTTAATTTTCCCTGTGTCCTCCCTCTCCTTGGACAGTAAGTATATTGGATGTTCTGGGAAGTGATGTCTTTAAGGATCGATTCAAGCATCAAAAGAAACAAAAAAATTCATATAAATACATATCCTCAAATAAATAAATCCCCAGCTTTGTTTTCTCTCAAATGTTCCATTTTGTTTTTTTTTTTTTTTTTCAATAAAAATGAATTTTTTAAAGAACTGAGATATTTTAATGAAATTTGGTATGTTACCTAATAACATTTTGTACAATAAATAAGATTAAAAGTTTTTTAAAATTGCGACCATTAAAATGTGTAATGACTATTATTAACTAGTCACAAAAATTACTCACAAGAATTAGTCATTACTCATTAGAATTAGTCACAAGAATTATAATGTGTACTTATAGTATTTTTTACACTGAATTTAAAAATGTAACTGGTTTTTCTCTATTACTTAAGGTTTTTGAGTGACAAGTGATTTTAATTTTTTAGTTTTTTTACACAATACAATAAAATACATGCTTGTCTAGAAGATGGAAGTGTCAGTTTTCTTTCCTTATTTTTTTTTTTCTGTTGCATTCTATTTCAGGTCTATCTCTTTTGTGTCCAACTGTAGTCTGCATGCATGTTTGGACCCCACTTTCCCTCACGTTTTTCTGTAGTTGAAATGCCCTGATGGAACTGCTCCCAGCATTTCCATCAATATGTTCATCGCTCACTGCTCCAAGATTTTCTGGGAAGATATCCAGGTGGGAATGCAAAAAATGAGTTTTCAGTGACATACTGGACCTGATGAGTCTGTATGATGTTAAAAGATCATCTACTATTTCTTTGTTATTTTCTTCCTTATGATTTCTTAAAAAGTTTTTGCTGACTTTCTTGAATGATGTCCAAGCAGATTTCTCAGCCTTATTCAATTGATTGTCAAAGTTATTGTTGTTTATCAGTTTCCATAGGTATGGTTCTATGATTATTCCTTCTTTAATCTTGGCTTTACTGATTGTGGGAAACTTATTTTTCAACATTCTTTTCTCCAGGATTTAAACATACTTTCTTTGGCCATTCTTTCTTCATTTAGTGATTATATCTGTCATCTCTACTGTCCCATTCACACAGAAAGCAGCAATACTTTGTGTAACCAAGCTGTAGTCCTAGTAGAAGTGCAATAACTTAAATTGCCACAAATATGCCATTCAAATTATTTACAGTTTATTTTGTTCAGTAACAGTTTCATACTTTCATAAGTTTCTTTCATTTTGCGTGGGCAATGTGGTATAGACAGAAATTTGTTTCCTATGGGAGAAGTACAGCTTTCATATATGTGCTATTCTTTGAGGAATCTATAAATAAACGTCATTCCTCTATTTTGTGTTCGTGATCAAAGGCTTCCATAAGACAATATTATTTCAGAAAACAACTTCATTTTCAACAGAAAAACGGTTTTCAAATTCATTTTGTTTATTTCTAAATGCAATAACTTTTGTTTTGTGACTGAGGAGATTTCCAATCTTGAACAAGGTCATTAAGATCTTCCTGAGTGAGAAGATAAGGTTTAGAAGTTGAAGCTTGAAATTAAGGATCACTAGTTAAATCATCATCACAGCTGTATCATCAAATTTATTTTCTGTTTCATCATCCCTTAATATTACACTTTCAGAAGGTTTTGCCACTAGAAATCCACTGTGAGAAACAGATATGATAGCAGACAGTAAATCGGGGTATTTTATAGTATGTTTTGATTTAGAATTGATATCACAAACATTTGTCAAACAAAAGTAACAGTCTGTGCAATGATCTCTTGGTTCCCTCCAGATCATTGGCACAGTGAATTTCACGCATGGAGATCCTTTAATCCATTTTGAAAGAAGAGTGACACAAGTAATGCAACAATAATGAGGAGCCCAGGTCTTATCATGGTCACTAACTTTACATCCAAAATAATGTTCTTAACATTTGTTAATATTTAGAGTAAATATGAGCGGTCAATTTTTTAACATTAACTCACCACAAATATAACAAAAAGAGTCTGGTTTATTTACACAGTTACTAGGCATTGTGCCACTTGATATTTTAAACACATAAAAATTACTTAAAATTAGAAAGAAATATAAAACTGAACAAATTTAGAGACATATCTGAATGCTTACTAACCAAAATATGAATGCACACTGCCTGAAACTGGCAATTCTTATGATTAACCATAGTTGTGACACATTTCTGAATCATCAGTCAGCATGAATCATTGCTGTGCAAACATAATTAACTGTACTCACTTATAACTAATCTCTATAAATATCTATTACACATAATAATTCTGTTGTACTAAAAGTCATCAACAATAATATGTAACAATATTATGTACACCACTACATGTAATGATAAATAGAACATAACAACAAAACGGCGAGTGATAGAAAAATTCTGAGAATTTTTTTGAAATCAGCGAAAAAAGTACTTTTAGAATGTTAGTTTTGTTGCTTCGTGACAAAAACTTTGTTGACCAGTGTAATTTGAATATTTATAGCTCCATAAATATTAGTTTCATCAAATAATGTTTTATTAGATAAAATGTTAAGCCTTTTATATGAACTTTTTTATTGAAATTAATTAATTAAACAGCTGCAATATGACTGAAATTGTTATAGTGGAACGAAAAAATTATATGTGAAACCAGACATAATTTCTAGTCTGCACCAAACTGGCAAGTGGGTAAGGTGGTTATCAGATTTCACATTTATTACTTTAATTCAATAAATAAATTTTATATTAATGTACAAGATTTAATTTAATTTTTTACTTAAGAGAAATATATGACAGGTTATTAATTTTTCATGAGGTGAAATTGTTACATTCACAAGTAAGTGAAATGTTGCCAGAATCTTTAGCAACAGTGTGTTAGAGAGTTATTTCTAAAGTTGTTTACTAAATTTATTTTGAAAATCATTTGGTGTTTCATTTTAGGTTTAATTTATTTGATCAGTTTTAAGTAAAAATAATAGTTTATTAATATTTATAAAACCAATCATGTATTTGAAATAAAGATCTGTTGAGAACAAAAAATGGGAAAATTATGTAACTTGTAATCCATAATAATTTTAATAATTCTGTTGTCCACTCTTAGGAGATGATCGCTCCTCTTAGTGTGATATACTACTTTTTGGTTAATATTAACAAAATTTATTTCCTCCTTATTTTTAAATTTCATATTCTATCTTTTGCTGCAATTAACTTCTTAAAAAGTGGCATAGTGTGCTGCATGTATTTTGAAAATTACCAAATTTTTTTTGTGTATATCAGTCGATAAGCTCACTCAACATCCCAAATAATTGAATCACAGATCTCAAAAGACTTTCACCCATTAAATAACAGTTAAGAAAATAATATCCGCAAGAATATTATTCTTAATAACTGTTAGAATTTGTGAAACAACTTTTTGAAATAAAAATTTTAAAATATCTTCACATTTGTTTACGTTTGATTTCAGTGATATTTTCTGCCCTTCCTGGCATTATAACTGTGACATTCATAGTTGACATGTTTCAGAGTACCTCCATTCTCGAAACTTTCAGCAACCACCAAGTGCTACTTAGAAGTTTTGAGAATATAGGCACTTTGAAATAAATCAGCTATGAATGTTAAAGTGACAGTGCTAGGAAGGACAGAAAATAACATTCAAATCAGTTACATTTAACCTAGCAGAAATATAAAATATTGTGGAAAAAACGCTGTTTATATTTATTTGAATATTATAATTTTGAAGAAAAATAACTTTTAAGGGCTTTTGCAAAAATGTATTCTAGATAACATAATGTAAAAAAAAAAACATACTTCCAAATAACTAGAAAATTTAAATAATAAGAAATAAGCTCATAAACATTTTAATTTAAAATTGTTTTTATTAACCCTCTCCCGCTGGTCTGTATATTAACCACTTGTAATCAATTTTTCAAATTCAAATTTCTCATGAACCATTTAACATAGAAAAAAGATATTTACTTGGATTTAATCACAACGCCTTGAATTATGAGAAAATGCAATAACCATAACAGCCTGTTTAGTGTAGATATTTCATAGAGTACTTTTTTTCACTGACATCATTGTTTAAGTCGTAGTGTTGTGGTATTTTTTTGTTTAATTTGATTCTTATATACATTAGCAGTTTATCTTTTTATATAATTGCTATACAAACACAAATTCAACAGAATAACGAATGAGCATGACTTTTATAAAAGGAAGAAACAATTAAAATTTTTTTTTTTTTTAATTATACTTATTCTTTATTCAAAACATTTTTATACATGTGTCAAAAGCAAAACATTCTTTTATATATATATATATATATATCAAAGTTAGATTTTATACTGGTTCGATAAACAAACCTTTACCGAAATCTCAGTTTTCTTTAGTTACAATTTTCTGAAATGTAGACTGTTTTTTTTTTTTATTATTATTATTATATAATCAGTTTTTATCAGATATAAATAAATTTTATGTCAAATTAACCAGAAAAGGTCTATAGTTTATATAAATATAAAAAATAAACATAGATCAATGATCACTAAAATAAATTTTAATTTTTTTTATACCATATTTGTGCGTGCACAACATAATCAAAAATTAATTTTTGTTGAACATTATAAATTAATAACACATTGTTAACATACCCTAATTTTTTCAGATTTTTTGGATGAAAAACAATTCAGTAATAGCGAGATCAACAAACGTTATTGAAATCTCGATTCGCGTGTGAAATAAAGCGGTAGGTTAAGGGTTTTTTTTTTTTTTTTTTAACCTCCGGAACTACTGTTAAGTATTAACGGTAGATATATTAAATATCTTCAGAGGATGAGATGAATG
Organism: Zanna intricata; assembly: GCA_010016005.3. Taxonomy (NCBI): domain Eukaryota; kingdom Metazoa; phylum Arthropoda; class Insecta; order Hemiptera; family Fulgoridae; genus Zanna; species Zanna intricata. The sequence goes on along the minus strand of JAAAKQ030000028.1, from coordinate 38,956 downwards.
AATTTTAGCATGTGTGAAAAATGCCATGCCTGACCGGAATTTGAACCCGGGACCTCCAGATGAAAGGCCGAGATGCTACCACTCGCGCCATGGAGGACAGCAGTAGGTTAAGAGTTAATTTTGTGTTAAAAAAATTATTCAGAATTTAAAACTTAATAACGCTGACAAATTTAGGTATGTACAGACTATTGAACAATAACCACGGTGTGTTATTTTTCAGTATTTCAACTCTGATCAAACCTGCCTTCTTGATATTCAATATAATAATATTGTTTTCTCAACATTTCTTATTTGATTTCAAAAATGGTCTGTTTTAAAACCACCTCAAATTATAATTTTAAGAACTGTAGTGTTGTTTCCTTTAGGAAGTTATAAGATTGCAGTTATGTAATTCTTGCATAGATATTTTTATGTAATGATTATTTACCATATAGCTTGATCTATCATTATGCAATCATATCTAGATAGAAATGCGAAAATTTATTTTTTTCCATTTGTCTTTTTTAAATTCTTACCAATTTTTGTGCATTCTTTATCAGTAGCTTTTCTCATGACTACTATTTACACCTAATTTTCAGTAAAAATGAAATTGAAAGATAAGCGCTTTCATCATTAAAATTAAAAATCAAGAGTAACTGAAGTGACAGGTAACTGAATTTTTCTGATTTGTTTCAGTAATTTTCATTTTAAATGGCAGTGTCTAATAATGAATACTCTTATTTTAAGTGAATTAAAAATGCGGTTTTACACAAGCCTGTACTGTATCATTATAATTTTCCCAGTTTATAATTGCGGTGATATAAGACAGATAGATTTATCTATCTATCTGTGCTAATATATTCTATATTAGCAATAATATAGAACAGGTATAGATTTCTGTAATTTTTTTCGTTTTTAATGTTTAGTCTATTTTATAACTTAATTCTGTCTTGTGTATTTGCATGTCAATTTAATTAAATAAAGTACTTAATTTTCTTTTTAAATAGTAGTTTTTTTTTTTTTTTTAATAAAAAAGAAATTATATTGAAAAAGCCTTTGAAGATGTATTTGTTGTCAAAAACAGCAAATAGCATTAAATTTCACATATATTTAGAATAAAATTTTGTTTATATTTCAGGAATTTTTAATACATGAATAATAATGAATTTTAGTTATCAATGAATTTGCAATTAATTATTGTAGCAGTATAATAAATTATCTAATAATTAAAATTGTAACACAACTGCTTTTATTATTTTTTTGTTTTTTATATGAGTGCTTTCATAGTGATATGCTTCATCAGATATTTGAAACAAAAAACTTTTAAAAATTAAAATAGAAAAGAAGTATTGTATCTTCTACGTCAATAAATAAATAATTATTATTTTTCATGATGTGGATTTTTTTCAAGAGATTGCATTTTAAGATTATTACTGTGTTTTTTTTCAAAACTAGTACTGTTTCTTTCTTTTTAATTTGTTAAGAAACGAATTAAAAAATGTATTTTTAATTTTGTATTGTGTGGTTTTTATTTTGCTTTATATATAATACTGCATAGCAAATTCATATTTTGTGAGATTACTGTAATGATAATGTAACTTTATAATATCTTGATTGCATGTGTACCTGTTTTAAATTAATATTTTGTGCTCTACTTTTATATTGAAAGCAGCTTCATTGCTATTGGTAAAATTGTTAGAGGCATTTCAAGGTCATTTTGTTTAGGATGATGAGCCTATTCCATATCGTGAATTAATGAATTTATGCTTATTTCTTTATGTTCTGTATAATTAGAATTTTGTTTACCATACTTAAAACACTTATAAATGTTCTTTGAATCTTTTTTAAAAACTTCTACTGATCATGTCCATGTAAAAATAGCCTATATAAAATTTAATATCTGATGAAGCATCACATTAAAAAAAAAAGCAGTAAGTGTTAAAAATGTTATTATCGGTAGCAATTTTAATTATTGTAGAATGGTCAAATTCACACAATATATATCTGTAAGAGGTTTGAAATGGAAATTTTATTAACCATAGAATGTATACCTAAAAGTGCATTCGGTGTTTATTATACATGTTTTTATGAAATTGTTTCATTTTTTCTATGAAGAAATGTGACAGGATATAAAGTTGTTTCCAAACTTAAAATTAAGTCTGCTGATTCAACCAACCAAAGTTCTTTTAAGTAGAAATTGTTCATTATTGTTCAGTGGCATATGAATTAATTAATATCAAGAATGCTCTTCTTAATATAAATGTTTATAATTAATATTAAGATTTGCTTAAGCGTTGGTGAAGGTCACTCACTGGTAATTAAATGAGTTTGACATGTTGGAATCTGATTTGAGACATTTGTTGTTAAGAGTGAAATATTATGGAACCTGAGAGAAAAAAAATGTATTTTTTAATTTTGAATTGTGTGGTTTTTATTTTGCTTTATATATATATAATACTGCATAGAAAATTCATATTTTGAGACTATTGATATTCATATATTCATGAGACTACTGTAATGATAATGTAACTTTATGATATCTTGATCGCATGTGTACCTGTTTTAAATTAATGTTTTGTGCTCTACTTTTATCTTGAAAGCAGCTTCATTGCTATTGGTAAAATTGTTATAGGCATTTCAAGGTCATTTTGTTTAGGGTGATGAACCTATTCCTATAATGATTTAACAATGTTATGATTAAAAACACAGACTAATTTCCCTGCCCAAGACTTTGAACCCTGAATCAGTTAACGAAACTTGACTGGCATATTCTCTCCTCTACATAAAAAAGAAATTTTAGCCATTAATTTAGAATATTAGAGCAAAATGGTTTAGTTCACTGTATGGGAAAGCTTAAATATTATATTTTCAAGTTAAGAACAGAACAGTACTTAGAATGTTTATTTTCATGAAAATGTGCCTCTAAGGTGCAATAAAAATCGCTATGATTTCTTTGTAACAATCTAAATATTTGAATGTTATTTTGTACTTAACATTTTTTTACAATTTTAACTAAAAAAACTTTATTCATTATGGAAAAAATAACTAATTATTTTCATACAAGATTGTCCTAAACTTCAAAATGTTTTCTGACACTTATGAAATCTGTAATTGGATCTATTAAGATAATATTCACTTCAGAATACAAGAAGTCCCTTAAATATATTTGAACATTTATTACATAATAAAATCTGGTACTTATTAAATAGATCAGTGAACTTCAATTTTTTTTCTGTTATGTTCTTTGTAAATGTAATATTAATAAGGTTACTTTTACATTATTAGGTTTACACCGATTAACATTTCTATTTTCCGCAGGCAGTATTCCTTATCACAAATGAAATCTCTTGAAATAGGTCCTAGATTAAGCAACATCATATGTTTGGAAATTTAGGATTTCAGATGTCGCTAACTGTTTGATGATGGATCCTATTTAATCATATCCGAGAGTCCCAAAACAATTGAATCATTTCAATGTTTACCTCTATTTCTGGGTCGATGAAGTTATACTTACTTTGAAATGACGCCTTCATGCTATGACTCGGATACTAAGTACTATCTTCATAAATATAGTTTTAATAATCTGGAAAATGCTGTAGATTATCTATTTGGGACTGGTATTATAAAACATTCGTTTCCCTAATCACTTATTCAAACACCCATTACTTGGGTAGATGTGCTCATGGTTTTTGTGCTTTGAAAATAGTACTGTATTCTAACAATTTTCCTTTAGCCTCAAATTTTGCTTTTGCCGGATCTTAAATGTGCACTTAACTAGTGCGCACTTCTCTCATTAAATTATTCTCAATTGAAATTGTAAATAACATATGTAACTTGGTTCATAGTATTTTGTTGAAGTAAATTCAAAAGCCCAAGAGTACAGAAACTCCGCTTGGTAACAAATGAGAGTTTGGAATTGCATGTTAAAATTGTTTTGGAATGTGTGTGTGACAGTGTACATATTTGTTTTTCAAACAACAAGTTTTTCTATTCTACCACCACACAAATAATGTGTTTGATATATAGTATTATGTTTTGCATGTTTAAGACACCTTGACAAGATTCCATGATCTGTAGAAAACTGATTAGCCACATGGCTTTAATTTGCTGAAAGATTGAAATTATTCATAACAATGAAAATGTACAACACTACTGTACAGTTCAGTTACAAGTGATTACACCCTATGAAATATCTAGGGTTCTTTATTTCTACAGATTTTTATGAATTCAGTCTTCTGTAATTTTGAATAAAATTAAAAAGAAAATATAATGAAGTAATAATAATTAAAAAATCTTATAACATAGAAAAGATTCAAAATGATCATTTGTATTTCTCATTCAGCTGTTTCAGTTACAGCAAGGTACTCAATAACAAAACAAATCAATTTTCCACCAGTCTTCTTAATAAGAACCTACACATTTAACTTAAAAACTTGCATTTGTTTTGATACATTCTTAAACATAATTATAGAAGAACAATGTGGTATCTGCAATCTCTGTGGTAGCCAGGCTGCCCTTTTTTCCTGCTTTACTTAATGGTGTGTCCTAGTTTATCCATGTTGATCTCTCTACTCATGTTCTGAAATTATGGTTCATTTTGAGCAAGTTACACTCAACTAAAGACTGCAATTACTATTTCATATGTTTCAATCTGAGTTTCTTCCTTATCCTTGTTAGCATTATTTAATAGTATAAAAGAAGGGCATCAGTGAGCAACATATCAAATAAATCAAAGAAGTTTTTTGTCTGTAATATAATCTATTACCTCATGAATTATTAATAGGAAGTCAACTTGTTATCTCTGTTGCCACTAGTGTAGTTTATCATATAAATGTCTGATAATATTACATCACTTATACCTTCCCTTTTTTCACATAATAGATTTTTTTTATATGAAAATTCACTCAATCTCCTTGAAGTAATTCCTTTTAAGCTGCAGTGTGAATCAATTTTTAAAAGTAATACACATATAAATACATAAAAACCTTAGTATAAATTATGGAATAATTTGAAAGTTCTGCTTATCATACCTTTGTTACTGAGACTATCCTTCTTTGTTTATTATTAACATTTAAAAGCTAAGTTATACATAAATTCCACTTGTTTTCAACTTAGAAAAATTATGTTTAAGTAACTAACTCATAATTGTGTTTATTTTTGTGTAAAAGGGCTATATTTCTATTTATACTTGTTGAAAAATCTAAGATAAGGCTGTAGTTTATCTAATATTAATTTTTCTTTATTTTGCTTTGTAGCAAATTAAAAACCAGTCAAATATATTGCTTATATATGATATATCTTAATTACCATTTGATAAGCTTGAAAATATCACTTACCAGTTCATTTTATTGGTTCAGTCATTTAAACAATTACTATTGTAACAATTACTATCTAACAACAGTTCAATATTATTGCATTTATTTATTTAAGTAAGCAATCAGCCATCTGTAATAGTTGGCTATTTACTGAATGTTAATTATTCTAATCTCTGAATCACTTATATCCAGTTTTCTATGTGAACCCTAATAATAAACTTTCAGTGCTGATTATCAGTTAGGAAGCTAGCTTTGTAAAAATTCTGTCTTAGGATTATTGTGCAGCAATTGAACACAGGAATCGCATTGAGAATGAATTTGCTACTATTACTACCTTAGTATTTTAGCATATTACGGCCAGACATGTATCTGCAAAACAAACTGGGAAGAAAGATCAAGGGCAAGGAAAAGAAGTCTGTGGAGAGAGAAAAAGGCAAATTACTAAAAGAAGAAATAAGTATAAAACCTAACCCAGAAAAAACTTAAAGCCACTGACTGATGAGCAGGTTTCCATTTCGTTGTCAATCCTGTGGGAGATCAAGGTATACATATTAATCCATCCATATAGTGCTGTGAATTATTTATGAATATTCCTATGATCAGCTGTACATTTAATATTTATAAGAAAAGCAATTTTAGTTATGTGAATAACCATTCACATAACTAAAATTGCTTTTCTGAGGAATTTCATTTGGTAATGTGACTGGAAAAGTCTATTTATATACTTTTGAACAGATTGGTAACTTGGATAAAAAAAAGATGTAAAAAGAATTTCTAGAAGGCTTTTGGAAGACATACTCAACAATAGTCTTTGTGGCATTTCAAATGGTACAAGATTAAACAAGAGTCCCAAATGGCAGAAAGTTTGACCTTCTTTTTGGGTCTTATTCAACCATGATTGCATTTTAAATTACGAAATTGGGCTTGTGTATCAAAATGGTTGAGACCTGAAAATGTTTATAAAGTAGTACATTTATATCTGTTTGGAATTAAGAGGAGTTGTCCAAATGTAAATTGGATTATTCAGATGGATTTCAAACACTACTGGGAGTTTACATGAAGGTACCTGTTGAGACCAATTTTATTTTCATTTATTAATGCTGTAGAGAATTTTGGTAGTAGTTGATCATTTTTTCATATGATTGTTAAATTGTTGGCTTATGTGGATGAAGACAGGTTATCGATACAAAAGTTGTTTTTATGATTGCTGTAACATGTAGATCTTAAAAATTGATCTCGGCAAGCTTAAAATTATATAGAAATGAGGGCGAGCCAGCTAAATGCAAAAATACTGGTCTACTGCAAATAAGATTGAAGTTGTGAATAAATATTATTGATAGAGTTAAGAAACTACTTTGTTTCTTTATTAAGAAGATGCAGAATATTCCATATTATAGCTTATATAAGGGAATTAGGTTTTGGTCTTTCAGTCCATAATATGTTAATAGTGGAGTTGTGGAAAAGAGGTGTATATGAATTGAAGAATAGAAAGTTAGCAACATCGGGTGTATTTTTCATTTGATGATTTTAGATTTGGTACAAATGTTTGGAGGGCATAAAGATAAAAACTAAGATGTATTTTAATTTTAAATGGCATAAGGCGTACACAGTTAGTGTACATGGACCTTAATTATGATAGTGATATACTTAGGATTCAGTAAGAAGACATTCGAAGCTATAGTTTGTGTAGATCTATTTAAATTAACATTATTAAGATTAATTGAATTACGCGAGTCATTAAATATGGTGTATTCTAGTTGTTTCACACAGAGACTATATATATAGATGATAAGGTTTAATTTGGAAAGGAATTTAGTGTTTGTAAAAACAAAAGTTCAGTAAAAAAAAGTTCAACAAAAACAAAAAAATAGTTCAGTAATAGCACTTCATTACAACAAACCCCTTTTCTTTTATGATAAGTTGATTAAGAGATTGCAGTCTTTTTTTATAAATTATGTTTTTCTTTTTAAACTTATGATTTGCGTTATATTTTTGCAAAATAAGATATTTTATAAAAACATTAATTATTTACATTTATACGTAAATATTGATCGGAACATACTGCAAAAAAACTGTTTTTTTTCTTCTTGAAACTTTAGGGTTCCTGAAAAAACAATGTAGCTCATTTCCCCACGTAAAAGATTGAATTATAAATGTTCAGCAGTTATAGTTTCATTTTTAGGTTATGCTTGGAATCTATTTTTATAGTAAAATTTTATTATTAAAAATTAGTTTTAAATTAATTTTTTTTTCCAGTTTAATGTTATGAAACCCACCTGTATGTGCCAAGTTTGCCACAGGTGTGACAAAAAATGGACAGCTCACTGCACTTGCATTCTCACTGTTGTAAAAATCGGTGAATTTAATGGACTTATATCTTTTAACTAGTAATGATGCGAAAAAGTCATTTACAGTGTTCATATTCCATGGCAAGAATACTAACTTTCCCTTTTTGTAAATAAGGGACAGTTAGTATTCAGTTTTATAAATAGGAGAGCTTCTTTTCTGTCATGGGTATGACAATATGCAATTTTTAAAAATAACATTTGTTATTTTTTGAAGTTGCTGAGAGTTATTTATTAATATGCTTCATTAAATGAATGAAAACCATTAAAAGTAGGTGTAATTATATTTATTTTTGTGAAATATAAAACTATAGAAACGTCAATCTACATTATACTGAGGCAAATCCATACAGAATATTATGATGGAAGCAGCCCTTCCATCACCCTAATGTGACATCTGCTAATGATGGCTCAGGTAGCTTCATAACAATATTACTTGCATACACAAGTTGTCCTTCTGTTAGAAAAGATGAAAATCCATGAAACACTTCCATAAGAAATTTATTTTATAATCATCAGATTCTTTTCCCTCAGTTTGGTCAACAAAGTATTTATTTGACTCTACCTGCAAATTTAATCAGAATGAAGTCATCGAGTTCTAATTTGCACGTGTCAAATGCATTAGGTTTTCCATGATCTGAGATTTCATTATAATTCAGTTCTGTTCCAGATTCAGTATCTGATGCTGTGTAGATGTCTGTTTGCTTTTGAAAATTTGGGATCTCTCAAGTTCTCTGAGTTACTAGTTCACCTAGAAAGTAAATTGTCAAGAGTCATTCACTTTAAACATTTGCTGTGATTGCAAATTTGGAATTGGCCATACATTTTCTTACCTCTTTTCCAGCATTTCCCTATTTTCGGTTACTTTCTCTGATGATATAAAAACAATTGAATTCTTTCAACAGATTTAGCATATTCAAAGAAATTTCAGCAGAATTCGTAGTAAATTTTCTTGTCCTTACACCATTCTCATTCCATCTACTGCCCCCTTTCTATGCGATGTGGCAAAAAAAAATATCCACAGTCCTTCCGCACCAAAATCTGAATACATTAAGCACAGATTACAGCGTGTTAATTTATTTTTAAATTGAGCTGCCACAGCCATCTGAAAAAAAAAAGTTAATTTTTTGATGTGCTGGAACTTTTTAAGCGAGTAATTTCCCTCATGAACACCCTGATTATGACATTTCTCATGTTGTCACCGACAATTACAAAAGAACGAGTCTCATTTTTAATCCAGGCACAGCATGTAAATAATGTTACTTGGCATGAGACCAATGGGCGTGTAAATAATGTTACTTGGAATGAGACCTATGGGCACTCTGTATCTCTTCCTGATAGATTGGAACATAATTTTCAGCAACGTCAATTTGTATATTTACATGGGCCTCATCAGTATTTGTTTTATACTCTTCAAATGATTTAGATTGCTTTCTCACATACGCATGAACTTAGAATTTTGACAATTGGACATTCAACTCATGAATGGCATAACCTCTAGTGAAAACTTTCACAAATTCCAAGATTTTTGGATGATTGTCACATTCACTCCACAATTTCCAAGTAATGGTTGAGTAGAGATCACATTCAGAGGGGAGCAATACATTATTGATATCATAGATATAAGAATCACACATACCAGTCATGCATTTTTCATTCAAAATGTTACAACACACAGCTGTTAATAATTCTCCACTGCTTGGAGTAAAGGTTGCAACTGCTTAGTTTAGGGCTTCAATAATGAAACTGAAATTAGAATGATGCTTCTTATAAATGCATACATTGTGAGTCGTCTGTGAACACAAAAGAACATATTTTGGACAAAGTTCATTGAACTCATTTTATTTTGATTTCTGGAAGGAAAAACATTCGCCTGTGTTAGAAACCTTTTTTGATGTCATCATATGTCAAGCCTACATCTTCTGTCTTTCTGCATGCTTTAAATGCTTTAGTTTTAACTTCTTGATATTGCTAAATTTTTTTTTTTTTTTTTTTTTTTAAATTCCTAGAATTTATTTATTATCTTCTGTCTTTTCTTGTTGCTCTGGTTCCTTTTCTAAATGCTCTTTTTTCCTTTCTTCATATTCCTTAATCTTTTGCCTTAACTTCCTCATACGGACTATAGAACTCATTTTACATAAAAAGTATATAGGTTAATATCCTTTCAGAAGAGGTTGAAATGATTTATTACCAAAAATTATTATGTATCTGGATTCAGATTTATTTTTTGTATTAAATCCTCATTAAATTAAGAAAAGTCTTAACAAAATCAGGCTTAGGTCAATATTACTAAACTTCCTGTTTCAACTAAGCCAAAAACATAGTTGTCTGAAATAAGCTGATGAAAAATGTTGCCAACTTAACTATAAAATATGACACCACTTCTAGAACGATTCGTACATTTGAACACCACAAAATAATATTAAAATTTAGAAATAATACATGTCAAGACAATTAAATATAGCTCATAAACAAAAAGAATAAAGAGTACTTTTTTATCTTTGAATATTTTTATTTTTTGTGGTTAGGCTTATTTTTACATGGATTAACTATAATCAAGTGTTAATAAACTTAAAAAAAAATTTACTGCAGTAAAATTTGTGCTTGTTAAAGTATTAACTCTTGAAGTTTAAAACGTTAACCTGTTCCATTAATTTTCTCACAAAAAAATTGTTAATTTATTAATTATTGGTGAGTAAAATGTTTATTTTATTATTTAATTAAAATTCCAGAATTCAAAAACTATATTGAAGTTCCTACACTTCTATGAACAGTTCATAGCATTGTTCATAACATTTCTCATAATTATAAGTTTTTGCATGGTGTAAGTTGTATAAATTTGTGTGTACAAATTATTCCAAAATGTTTTATGTTCTTTAAGAAACCTACCTCATATCTATCTACCTGTTACGGCAATCACAGCAGTTATGAACTGATCTGAAGTTCATTTGCTTTAATCATTGATGTTGAAGAATAATTTACTGTTAAGTTATACTTTAAAAATGTTATAACCGACATCAACAAGCTATTGCATAACTTTCATGGTTTTTACTAGATTTCCCTAACTTTTTGAATTCTGTTGTTTTTCAAACTGATTGGGCATGCACAGTAGTTTTAAAAATTATTTACAGAAGATTTATACGACTTCCTTTAACAATTTTTAATATAAATTTAAATTTGGGAACTATTAAGGATGATTTATTGAAAAACAAATTTGTATATAGATAGTTAATGAAAGTATGACTTTCTCTAACAATTTATGTTACTTAAAATGAATAATATGTGGAAAAACATTAATTAAACTGTACAAAAAATGTATTGTAAATTGATAAACCTGTAAAATTTTAAAACATACCTTTCCTTTTTTACTTTGTAGATTTTAATAAAGTTAGCTCTCTCCCCCTGAAAATAACTTTTTTTGCAAAAAAAAAAGTGAATTGTGGATAATAAGTAAAAGTAACTTTTTCTCTGAATGTAAAAATCAATACTTTCTTTTGATATAATTTGTATAGTCGTAGTCTAGTTTAATAGTTATCATCTTTGTTGCCATGCACTGTTACAAAAGCTATGCAAACAAATCAAATTTTTTTCTGTTATGCTTTTCACACCAGACCTGATAAGTGGTACCTCCCTATCTTAAAAGCATTGTATCAGGTAGCTGTAAAGTAACTTGCACCCACCTCTTAACTTTTTTTTTTAAATTGAAGTAACTGATGCGGTTAGTGACATTCTTCCTTGAACCAAGGTGCTACTTCAATGAATATATATTTCACTTGATTTTTTGAGGAGCAACTCAGAAATTTTCAAATGGGACCATTGGTAATTTGTTTGATATATCATTTTAAAGAGGTCAAGGAGACAAGAAAAATTATACAATTAATAAATTCTGATCTCCCAGTCAAAAATGGCTGCCAACAATGTTTTTGCTTCAGAACGCGGAACTATGTGGTTGTATGCTCCTCTTTAATATATTTCATTATTTGAGATATCTTTAATATCTATTTGGAAATCTTATTTGATAAGAGAGGCTAATCTCGGTAAGCCACAATTTAGAATATTCAGCATCCAAACATTTTAAATGGGACTCCTTGTGATACAATGTTTTCAAGGTGTTTGCCCGAATTGAACTCTGACAATTTAAACCAAAATCACGAATGTGATGTTAATTAAAAATTGAAGAAATAAATTAAAAAGATTTTTATGATACTTCTCTTAATTAAACTTAGTTTTGAATAATTTTATTTAATCTTAAAGTTAATAACAATTTGTTGTTAATTTACTTTTTCATGTGTAATTAATCTGCATTTTATTTAATAAAATTCCTTATGATGAATTAAAAATGTTATTGCTTCTCACCTTGCTATTAAATGTTCAATCTGCCCTCCCTGATCCTCAATGCAGTAATTTCTGGTGAAATCTTCCCATATTTTATCTTAGTTCTCTAAATTCAATAGAAGTTGGCTGTGAGCTATTAATAGTTGATTTTTAATGCTCCAAAAAGAAGAAATCATGGGGATTCCGATCAGATGACCTGACTGGCAATTTAATACTACCACATTGACCTATTGAACAATTTGGAAACTGCTGATTCAACACATTTCTCACATTGAGGACAGAGTGCAGAGGAACACCATGTAACTAGAAAAACATCTCTCATGAATAAAAGTTGTTCATTTAGTTTACGAGCTATCTCAATCAAATTGTTAAGAGCTAGAATAATTATCTTCTTGTTCAGCAAAACTTATAGTTATCCCTTCTAAACATCTTAAGTTACCATTATTGATAAGTGATCCAAGAAGTGTGTCACCTATAATACCAGCCCCTTCATTTAACCACTCTGGGTGATTAGTATGACTAACAATACCAGTGAGGGTCGTCTTGGGTCCATTACCTACTATTGTTTGTAAACAGCCCCATATAAATTAAATGAGGCTTGATCAGTGAATAATATGTCTTTTTTGCAAATCTTTCAAAACTTCACTGAATTCAATCCTCCATCAAAATCATTCTTGCACTAATTGAATGGTTGTATGTTTGGTATCTATGGTTTTTTAATACTGCACTGACTACCTGTATAAATTATTTCATGCAATTGCTCTAGACAGTCGTTGATCGTCAGTAACTTCATCTGTACTGTCAGCAGGTTTTTACCCTCTAAAACACTACCATAGCATTAGCTGTTCCTTTCAATGATTTTATTTTACTTTTTTTTTCTTTTTTTTTTTTTTGAAAAAAAATTTTTTAATTGAGAATAACACTTTTTTTTACCTAAGAGTTTTTGCATAGATAATGGTTATTTTAACCAAGTCTTTTAACAAAACCATATTTCTGGTTAAACCATTTTAATCTAAATTAAGTTTTTTTTTTAATTTTGATTTCTTTATTGTTTTTAACTTTTTTTTTTTTTTTTTTTGTAATTTAAACATTTTAAGAGCTTTTCTTTGTCTTCAGTCATATGACTGGTTTGATATAGCTTTCCAAGATTCCCTGTCTAGGGCCAGTCGTTTAGTTTCATTATACCCTCGTCATCCTACATCCCTAAAAATTAGTTTTACATATTCCAAATCTTACCTACGTACACAATTTTTCTCATCTAGCTGTCCCCAATATCAATCAGACTATTCCAGGATGCCTGAATATGTGGCCTATAAGTGTCTCTTCTTTTAACTATATTTTTCCAACTGCTTCTTTTGTCATCGACTTGCTGCAAAACCTCTTCATTTGTCACTTAATTCACCCATTTTATTTTTATCATTCTCCTGTAGTACCACCTTTCAAAAAGTTCGTAATCTTTTCTTCTCGGGTAATCCGATCGTCCCAAGTTTCACTTCCATATTAAGCCACACTACAAACATACATTCAAAAATGTTTCCCTGACATTTAAATTAATTTTTAATGTAAGCAAATTATATTTCTGACTGAAAATTCATTTCGCTTGTGTGCTATTCAGCATTTTATATCACTCTTGCTTCGTCCATCTTTAGTAATTTTACTTCCCAAATAACAGGATTCTTCTACATCTGTAATCTTTGTGTTCCTATTTTTATATTCAGTAGTTCATCTACATTATTTCTATTGCATTTCATTACTTTCATTTTGTTATTGTTTATTTTCATGCTATAGTTTTTGTGTGGGAGTTGATCCTTGCCATTCATTGTTTCTTCTAAATCTTTTTTACTCACAGCTAGAATTACTATATCACCAGCAAATCATAGCATCTTTAGCTTTTCATCTTGCACTGTTACTCCAAACCTAAATTGTTCTTTAACATCATTATGTGCTAGTTTTATGTAAAGATTAAGAAGTAACAGTAATAGGGAACATCCTTGATCAGACACATTTTTTTATTACAGCTCCTTTCTTAAACTCTTTAATTATTGTTGTTGCAGTTTGGTTCATGTAAATATTAACAATTGTTCATTTATCTCTATACTTGAACTCAACATTTTTTTAACTGCTGAAAATTTTATTCTTTTCTCAAATGTTATCAAATACAAAGACTATGAATGCTATCTGGTTTGTTTTTCTTTAATCTGAGCAGTAAAATTTCTTCCCTTGTCCCTATAATTTTCCTGAAACCAAACTGGTCTTCTAATACTTCTTCCATTCTCTCAATTCTTCTCTACAGAATTCTAGTTAAGATCTTTGATGTACCAGTAGTTAAGCTAATTGTTCTGTATTCTTCACATTTATCTACTCTTGCTGTCTTTGGTATCTTGAAAATAACACTTTTTTTGAAGTCTGATGGAACTTCCTCTTTTTCGTAAACATTACACACCAGTTTGTATGATCGAACTATTGCTTCCTCACCTGCTCTGCACAGTAATTCTGCAGGTATCCTTCTTATCACAGGAGCCTTTCTGCCATTCAGATCTTTTAGTGATCTATCAAATTCAGATCTCAGTAATGTATCTCTCTTTTCATCCTCTTTGACTTCCTCTTCTTCCTCTACAATATCAGTTTCTAATTCATTTCTTTCATATAACTCTTCAATATATTCCAACTTATCAACCTTTTCTTTCTTATTATTAATCAATGTACCATCTTTATTTTTAACACATTGATTAATTTATCACAAAATTTTCCTTAATTTTTCAGTATGCTCCATCTATTTTACCAATGATCATTTCTCTTTCCACTTCTAAATACTTTCTTCAATCAATTCTTCTTTCGCTAATTTGCACTTCCTCTACAATATTTCTTAATTGTTCTTTTACCTTCTTCAACACTAGTGTTCTTTTGCTAATTCGTATTTTTCTGTTTATAGTGTTTCTTAATTATTGATAGTTCCTTTTGCACCTCTGTTCATTCATCAACTGCAATATCTGATACCAAGATTTCTTATCAGTTCTCTTTGTTCCACCTAAGTTCATTTGTACTGATTTAAGAATTTCCTTTTTAATATTCTACATTATTTTTTTATATTTTCTACCTTAAAGTTTTTACTCGGGCCTCTTAGGATCTCTCCTCCTCAAAAATCTTATTTACCCAACAATTTTCAAATCTTAAATCCCACCAATTTATCTGAAACCTTTTCTTCAGGTTTTTAAACCCCAATTTACATTTCATTATTATTTAATTATAGTCACTATTAATGTCTGCTTCAGAATATGCTTTGCAGTCAAGGAGTTTTTTTTCTAAATCTTTGTTTAACCGTGATGTAATCCATCTGATACCTTGTAGTATCACTAGGCTTATTCCACAAGTACATTCTTTTATTATGATTTTTAAACTGGGTGTTCGCAGTTATTAAATTGTACTTCATGTATAACATAGTAAATCAGTCCCTTCTTTCATTCCTTTTATCCAGCCCATATTCACAGACAATATTTCTTTCCTTTCCTTTACCAGTGCTTGCATTTCAATCTCCTACAGGTAAATTTTCATCCCCTTTTATGTGTTTAACGGTTTCATCAGTTTCTTCATATGCACACTCTACCTCATCATCATTATGGGCACTTTTACGCATGTAGATGTTTAACAATCATTATCGGCTTAGGTTTTGTTTTTATCCTGATTAAGGATTTCTTAGATTTTTTAAATATTCTCTTTTCTTCTGTATCTTGTTCATTACAAAACTACTCTTGCCTTCCTTTTATTTGCTGCTGAATTTAGTATTGTAAAATATCTGACCAAAAAAAGTTGTTTTCCTCTTCCCACAGATCCTTGCTAATTCCTACTACATCTACATTTAAACTATCCATATCCTTCTTTAAAGTTTCCTACCCATCAATCTTTTATAGACTTCCAACATTCCACACTACAACTTGTAGACTTCTTTTTTTATATTTGTAGTGAGCCCTTCCTTAATAGTCCCTGACCCAAAGATCCGAACACTAATTTACCAAGGAAGGCCCCTCCATTTTTGTTACATGAAAATTGAGAGAGCCACATTTTCTTAGAGAAAAAAAACAGCCACCGTTTTCCATTGCTCTCAGCTGCACAGTAATCAGAAGATTAAGTGATGTTGATATGGCCTATGGAGCTGCTGCCTTCTTTCAGGAATCATTTCCATTAGTCTGGCTTTCAACAGATACCTCTGCAAAATAGTCACACCTTCAGTCCGCTTACTTTGTACCACTGAGCACTCAAGCACCCTCACCATCAGCAAAGTCTCATAATTCTTAGAAGGAGAAGTTTCTAATAAAAAAAACAATTTCATTCAAAAAAACACTAAAGCGGTTACACATCAATATCTGTTAGCTACTTATCACAGAATCAACAAAGAATATAGATTTTGAAAAATGTAACGTGAACTGACTGACATTTTCAGCTTATAAAGTAAATAATTATTTATTATTATATTCAAGACCATATTATATCTAATTTTAAAAAAAAATTTACAGTATTTTGATACAGACATTTAATGCTCATGATTTTGATTTAAAAGTCAGAAATTAATTTTTTTATACAGTTTTGCTTGTCTCGCAAATACCTTGAAAGTAAGGTATCACATGGCCGTATGTCCCATTTAAATTTTTGAGTCATCCCTGCCCACCGCACCCCCTCTCCTGAAGTTCAAATTCTCTTAATTGGGGCTTACCAAGTTAGCCTGTCCTATCATAGAAGATTCTCAATGAGAGAATCAATATATCTTAAATAACAAAAATAATTAAACTGGAGCATACAACCATAGTTCAAGTTATTGTGAAAACAAACTTTGCTATCCTCCATTTTAGATTGGGCGATCGGAATTTAGATTTAATTGTATCATTTATCTCATCGAGCTTTTTATAGATATATCAAATAAATGACTATTGTTCCCATTTGAAAACTGTTATCTCCTCATCCAAAAAAATTAATTATGTGAAGTATAAATTCATTGAATTAGCTGCTTGGCACAAGGAAGAATGCTGCAAACCATATCTAGTTATCTCAATTATAAAAAAAAGTTAGGGGTGTATTACAGTTCAGCCATCTGGTCTGTATGGCTTCATTTAGCTGTTTTTGCATTTATTTGTTACACACAACTGCCACAAAAGAATTTCTGTATTGGTTATGTCATATCAAGTGGATTTTAATAATGTCTTAGATTTATTAAACTTTTTTTACCTAATGTTAATAATTTTCATTTACTTGTATTTAATTTGTGTATAATTGATTCATAAAAATCACTGGTTTTCGTTTTTCTTAAGCAGTTTTTGTTGCAAAATGCATTCACTTAAATTTACATGACAAATTTTCATATGGATTTATAAATGTCCTTTTTAATCACAGCTTTTTAATTTTTATGTGTGTGAGTGTGTATTTTATTAATTTTATGGAATTTCATTTACTGTTATGTATAAGTGAAAACATTTCGTCAATTCACACCTTGACTTTTCATTAATTTTTTCCTTTTTTTTATTATTTTTTTTTTATTTATTTATTTATTTTGTACATATTTGAGTGCACATATTTTATTAGTACCTGTGCTAGGGTGTTGCTCAAAAACTGAGCTTGCTTTTGCCCATATTATTTTTTTTTTTTTTTTTTTATTTTTTTTTTTAAATCATTTTCAATAGTTTACAGTTTAGTGGTTTAAGTACCCAGCACCCCAGCACAGAACGTTTGAGAAAATGTAAAAGTTTTTTTTTTTTTTTTAAATTATTCTTGTTTTATTTATTTATTATTATTAATTTTTTTTTTAAAAGAAAAAATTTTGGTTGGTTGGATGGCTATCGTTAGTTAATTTCAAATTTCAGGGCGCCGGTGGTGACGATTGACATTATTGCAGGATAACCAGTCCGGCGGCCCCATTATTGGTGAGTCAGTCAGACACCATACACAGACACTTACAGAACACACTCACACCATAACATTTATACCAGTAAACCTCTGCTGCTGCTGCTGCTTAGTTATTCAGCTTATTCAGTTGATTGCAGCAAAAAAAAATTAGTTTTAGTGAAATATTGTTGCCTTTTATAAGAAGAATAATAAAAATATAATTAGTTACTCAAGTCTGTTTTTTACTAAAAAATTAAAAAAAAAAATAAATAAAAAAATGCCTGAAATATCAATTTATCAGTTAGCTATGCGGACATTCAATTTATCCAGCATTACTCTTTTTTTTTCATTATATTGTCAATGAAAGATTCATGACAGTATTTTATGGAAAGTTAATATTTTATTTGCAGTCTATATTATTCTAAGTAGTCTGTGAAATGATTGTGTTAGTAAAATAAAGTATTTTAGCCTTGATCATATTTACTGTATATAAAGATTATAGACAGAAATGAGTCATGCTGTTACTGCTGTTTTTATGTTTAGCTGGAAAGTTGTATTTTTATGTATCTTGAAAGGTTTATGTAATTTTCTAATAGACATGAATTTTGATTATAACATGTTATATTTTATTCATTTTTTTTTTTATTTTTTTTACTATTCTTAATTTTATATGATGGTGTTCCTGTATAGTTCATTTCATATTGTACTACCAACCATCTTAAAATTTTATTCTGGTGAATGTTCTCTGGGATTGGTATTAAGTCATAAAATTTATACAGAATACCTAAGTTTATATTAAAGTAGGGAAATATTTTCTTGCATAATTGTACAAGGATTGCCTTATTATATTTAGAGGTAATAGCGATAAGGAATTATTTTAAAAAACAACTGTAAAGGATTACAGTTGAATTTCTTGTTATTTCATTAGAAAGTGTTGTGATTTTTTAATAGTTACTCTTATGTACTTTTTTTATCAGGAGAGGACTAAAATGGAAATTTGTTTTTTGTTTTGAAATCTTTCAGAATCTCATTCTGTTACTGAAGACATTGCGTTATTTTAAAGATAAAATAAAATGTATTTAGATTTAAATAATTTTGCCGTGGTTTGAATGCTCCTTTTTTCTGTAATGCTTCTTGTCCAACAAAATTCATAAGTGCTACTCTGTATATACTGGCCTCAGTGAACTTTCAGAGTGATGATATTTTTATACTAGAAACTTGGTAGTCTGATCTCTTTACTAATTAAGCATCGTGCTGCCTGGGAGAAAATATTACATAAATGACCATTCATGGTTGGAAGTAAGTGCAGATAGGAAATCCTAAAATCCAGATTTGATCCTTTTAAGTTATCCCAAATATACTAGTGGAAATTTGTTATATGTAGATAATTGGAAAGACAAAACATGCTGCTACATTGATGGACAAAAGAGATTACTCTGTTAAAACACTTATGCAGTTTTAAAAATATATCTTACTACAAAGATTATATTATGTAGAACAAATTTCAAGGTAGAAATAAATAATAGATTTCGTTCATTCTTTTTTTTTTTTTTTTCAAAATTATTAGCATGTTAAATTAATATTTGCTATCTTGTAGTTGTTAATTGCTTAAAATTAATGAGTAGTATGTTGAACTAACTATTATTTTTTCTTCGTCATAGTGTTTTTTTATTATCATTAGAGCTTTGGTGTGAGTGTATATGTTGAATTACTTGGTTGTTGTTTTCTTTCTGTTACACAAGAGAACTTAAAAATCAAATCTGTAAATTTTAATATTCACTCTATGAATTTGCTTGTGGATCTCTCTTCTTTGTTAATTTATTTCTGATAATTTGGTAATTTGCTTGTTATTTTACTTGCTGCTTTTTTTTTACCAAGAATACTTGATGCTAAAATTCTAATTTTTTTTTTTTTTTTCATTATTAAACATGATTGTGTACAATATTTATTGTCTTAAATAACATATTTGTAGTTTTCTGTCAAAAAACCTAAATACAATAAACAAAACTTCCCCTCTTCTGTGAATTAAATTATGCAACAGAATAAACATTAGCTTAGCAGCACTCCCTATTACTCCTGTTATGTTAGAAATTCTTACTATTGTATGCATCACAAAAGAGAATGCTTTCATAGAAGAAATTTTATTATCGGCTTATTAAAAAACATTTATTTATTAAAATTTGTTATTTTATATATTACTCTTGTTTATTATAATTTATTTGCAAATTAAATTTGAAACCCATTTCACTTATAAAAAATTCATTAAGAAGTTTTATAAACACTTTTATATTATTTTAACTACATTTAAGAACCCAGTTAGTTACCTGTCGATACATATTAACAGTGTATCTGTTAACATATTTTATATATATGAAATAAAAATGTTCTCTCTCGCCCTCCCCCCCCCCCCTATGGAAGGATAGAATTCCCAGTAATAATGATATGGCAATCTCAGCCATGTTTGTGTAAAATATAATACAAGGCATTATTTACATCTCTTTTACCGTTTCAAGATTGACTGTGAAAATTACTTTTTAATACAAGTTCTTCCTAACCATCTCTTTCACCATCTTGCTGTTAATTGAAATTGTTAGACCATGTCTGTAATTTAATAGTTTTATTAAAACACAATTCTGTATAAAAAAATATCCACTTAGGTTGAAAATTTTGTTTGTTTCTAATATAACTTTCTGATATATGATAATTGCACTTTCCAAACCAGATCTGTTACAAAGAAAAGATCATTTTTAAGTGTAATTAAAAAAATGTTTTCAGATCATGTTATATAACTTTTCTTTTATGATGCATACTTTAATTCTTGTACATTACTTTATTTTGATAGTTGCACTTGTAGCAAGAATTTTTTTATTGAATAAAGGTTTATTTGTTAAAAATCTACCAAGTGACTTCCTTTTTATTGAATGTACAGTTAAGTTCATAATTGGTTTTTAACCATTCTGATTTACCTTAAATATCACCACTTTTTTCTGCTCACATTCATAAATTAAAAGTAAAATTGCTTTTACTATTGATTGGTCTGCTTGTATTTGATTTTCATTGAAATCAATGAGAAAACTAATTGAGAACAAAGCTGTTTTAGCTTTATTAAAAATATATGTTGTTCTCTTCTTTTTTTTTTTTTGAACTCTGATTTACAATAGTAGAATTTACTTATTTTTGTATTAATTTCCTTTCTTTATTCACTGTGTTAAGCATTTAATATATATCTGTGTGATTAGTGTAATGTTTGCCAGGCTCAGTGAATATACAGTCATTATTGTTTGCTTTACATCTGCCATTTTATTTTAGTTTTATTTTGAAAAGTAAATAAAATTTTTACATTTTGAAGTATCTGAATTAAACATTAAAAGGAAAAAATGCCATTGAAGCCATATTTTTAAGAAAAATATTTTTTCTGCAATTGTGCCAACACACTATCACACAAATAAAAAATATTAATACATTAAAATTCTGATCTATTTAAAAAGCAATGTTTACTTAATTCAGTACTAGTAGTTTCCTAATTTTGTATAAGAAAAGATAAAGTTGACATTACTATACCTTACCAGTACAAAATCCTGAATGACTCGTTATATACTGTTATTATTTATAACTTATAAATGACAGCTCTTAAATAAAAGTAAGTAGTAGATATTTAGGAAACTAATCATATATTGCAGTATGTATTCTTTTAAAGATTTAGCTTTTCCCTTGCTGACTTCCAGAAGCATTTATTAAAAGTAATTAATTTTGTTTATAATGGGTTTCTTTTCTTTTTTTGTATTGTTTTCCCTATGTTGTTTTTTTTTTTTAATTTTTCATTCTACATGCAATTTCCTTTTGTGAATGTCAATTAAGATTTTTTAAGGGTAGATAATATTTGATGCTATTATTATTATAAATTGAAGCTATACTTTAATTCTTCTAAAAGCAGTGTAAAACAAATTACCTACGGATAAAAATATTATGTTTTAACTGCCTGTTTATCAGTAATTTAATATTAATTATTGCAGGGAAAAAAAAACATTTCTAATCTTAACATTCAAAGAAGTCTATAATATTATGGACTATAGCTATGAAATATCACTCCTATCCTTACAGACATGACAGATACTGTTGCAAAACATGATAGATTGCTAAAATAACAGTTTCTAGTTTTTAAAAAAATTACTTTAAACTCCGTACTTGTTATAATTTATAACATAAACAACACTCCAAATAGGTGTTATGTTATAAATTACAAAAGAAAATTCAGCTCCTAATTTACTAACGATTAAAATTCCACGACCTACCTACCTTCTCATTTTAGTTTAAAAAAATGTGCTATTCATTTTGCCATCAGTACAATAATTAATAAATCTATTTTGTTATAAAAATGACCACTCTTTACTTTAATTCAAAGAAGTAGTATATAGGTTTTTTGGATTAAAAGCTGCATAATTTGTGAATGTTGTAGGTATCTACCACAAAATAGAAAAAAAATTTTGTTTAAATAACTTGTCTTTATGAAGAATGTTTGGTGGTTTTAAATGTTTAGTAAGATAATAAATTTAATTCCATTTCCATCTCTTTACTGTTTACTTGGTTTTTCAAGTGTAGTTTGTATAAGATCATTAACCATAACAAGAACATATTTCCAATATCAATATAATTTGTACTGAGGCTGTTTCAATGGTTTACCTAATAAAGTCATTTTTTGTGTAATATGTACTATTAAAATGAAATGGGAAAAATTTCTCGGGAGTTTTAAGTAAGTGCAGTTCTTTATTTTAACCGTAACTAGAAGGCCTTTTCCATTACTTGAAGGCTATTATGTAGTGTAAAGATCAAATGAATTCAAAACAATTTTGCTATAGTTCACAATAAAATATTTTTCTTTATTACTATCTTATTACAGACTACCTGGTAACATAAAATTGTTATCTTTAATGATCGATGAAATATGAAACAAACTCAAGATAGTTGCCTTTCATATTTCATGTGTATGTTTCTGTTTCGGAGAGATTTTATGACTGCTTAGGTCACTGTATACGTTTCATTACTTATGTTTATTTACCTAATATTTTAAACGTTTATCATACATTGTATCATTTCAAATTACTGAAATGTAGTAATATGATCACTTTTCTATAAGCGCTCGCTTGATAGAATGATAGCATTAATTTCCCCAGTAATAGTAAAATTTTTAAGGAAATGATTGTATATGTTAGATTCAGTAAGTTATTGGTTTGGCTTGGCAGCAAGAAACAGATTGTATGAAAAAGGAAGAGCAATTCTGAGAGCAGAAGTAGGTTGTGCATATTGAAATCATTAGTGCAGTCTCAGGAACACTTAAGAGTTGAATTATTTTTTGTTGTTGTCAACAGATATTAACTCTTAAAAAATTAAAATTTTTAGATTGTAATTGTAAATTTCCTAAGAAATCAAATCCTGGACTGGTATCAAATAAATCAGCAATTTAAGCTTTTGGTAGTAACATGGAAAAAAAAATTAGTTTTTTCTTTTTGTATTACAGTTTAATTAAAATTTAATTTTATGGTATTTGTATAAATAATACCGCTTTTTAAAAGTTGAATACATGAAAAGTTTATTTTTAAGAATTTTTATTGTTATTGCATGTTTGTATACTGTGCATTTTGCTGCTGGCCATGGGAACTTTTTTATGATAATTTTAATTATGATACTTTGATTTTAATTGTAAATTTACATTAAATAGGCTAGTTGTAGAAAATGATTATTACAGATATGTTATTTCTCCTTTTAAATGCGAAACAGTTACTTTGACTTATTACAGTTAAGTTATTAACTAAAATAAATCATTAAATCTTGTTAGTGAATGTGAAAAATTCAGTAATAGTTGCTATGTTTTCAGATACTTTTGGTTTTATGTCTATTGACAAATAATCATACATTCCTCATGTTTTCTGAAAGAAAATTTTCTTAGGACCATAAGTATGTTAATCACTACGTACTATTATAAAACAGTCTTGTCATAATTTTGTCGTAAACTATTAATTTCTTTATATTGTTTATCTTTATAATTTCATCTGTCTTGTATGTTTGTGTCTAAACTTGTGTTTAAATGATAGATAACATCTTGAATTCAGTCTTGCCATGCTTATAAAAGGAAATTTTTGTGCTTTGTAAGATTAATAATTGCTGGGAAATGTAGTAATTAGGTAAATAAATAATTAGGTAATTTATTTTATTGTATGTATATTTATGATGGCCTGTTCTCTCCTTTCCGATATGTCTTTTCCCGCAGACAGTGCGTCAGGCCGCTGGAAGGGCTACAAGGCGGCGGGTTTAGGTAGCGGGGTGGGGGCAACTGCAGGTGGTGGAGGTGGCACATCACGTTTCGGGGGACCAAGGGCCTCCCCGTATGCCAGGCCCCCCAAGTAAGAAGACGATGGTGTCAATAAAGCAGGAGGGTATTCCCCCTTCTACTTTCAAACAGCGATGACACCTTCAAGAACAATAACTGCCCCCTCACTTCAGCAAGTTCAGCATCATCGTAGTCACATCACCACCATCATCATCTTCATTGTCATCAACGCTGACCACGTTATTCATAAATGCAGTATTCACGGACCACCATCAATCGGGCTGATAAAATACCATCCTGATATTTTGAAATATCGGCTGACAGTGACTGAGCGAGTGTGTTATGGATGGAGCTACTGCTGTTGCTGCTTCTAAACAGAACTTCTGCTTGTGAGTGGACTGTATTTAAACAAACAAAAACAAATTTTTCCCTCCCTGAATTTTCATACCTTTACCCCCTTCTCCTTTAAAAACCGCCCCTTCCTTTACTCCCATTAATATATTTAAAATAACTCCCCCCTCACCTGTTACACAGTTAGTTTTATTTTTATTTATTTTAACTTATCTACGTGTATCTATAGGAATCAAAATTAAGTTGCCTGATTGCTTATTATTATTATTCTTTGTCATTGCACATTTTTCTGCTCTGATAAACTTGAACAGACGGTCACAGCAGACAGTAACAGTTAGACCTTCGAAATCAGTAACTTATCGTTTACTTGAAATACCGGCAAAAAGTACTAGTAGTGTTATAATGAGGACTGCAGAAGTATATATTTTACTTATAATTCTTTTTATTTACTTATGAAGCCATATTTGTTTTATTTATTTAGTCTTAAAAAATAGATTATTAAAAACTACAAGTAGATTTTTCCAACTGTGATTAGATGTTATATTTTCAACAACTATATTTTGATAGGATTTTTTGTCTATGACTAAAATAACATTGTTTTTTCACGGGTTTTGTGATACATTTTTACCAACAACACAAGTTATTATGCTAATAACATAATTGAAAATGTTCAGTTATTTTGAAGGTCCACTCTGTTTTTTTTTTTAAGACCAATAGATCTTTTTTATTATTATCTTTGACAAAATCGTTATCTCATGTTGCAGAATCCTGCTTAACAACTCAAGACAGTTGTTCATAGGAAAAATTGCTTTTGTTTTCATGATGTAACCCTGGTTTTGTGGGGAATTAATTTGACTTGTTTGATTTATACTTGACAATCAAGTGCAATTTGTTTTTTTTAGTTCATGCTCTTTTGAATTAATTGAATCTGTAAATATAATTTAATTGTAATCATATAACTTGTTTTTCAGTAATTTAAGAGAGTAATCTTTGACCAGAACTGTAAACAGTATTTAGATGACAGATTGATTAGTACATTTCATACAGGACCTTTAATAATTTTCAGTCTGTAAGAGCTTCCATTATTACTCTTGATTTAATTTTACTATCACAAACAACTGGTGACTTATTTAGCCACCATAAATTTTAATTCATTTTGCTGTTTTTGTTTCATTTTTTTTTTAGTGCTTCAATAAGCTTAGATAGATATTTACTTCATTGCCCTGCACGTATTTATTTAGAATGTAAATTCACTGTAGATTTGGTTATTTATTTCAATTTTATATTTATGTTAAGAGAGAGAGAATATTTTAATAATTTTTCTTATTATTTAATTGATTCCAATCTGTAACAAAGTCTGCTGTGATTGACTGAATGTGAATTATTAATGATATCATATGTTTTACTATTTTGTAATGCCTAAACTTCCATTCCTGAAATTGGTCATGACACACTGCCTTTATATATATATATTTCCCCTCTATAATATTCTCCATTCAGTGATCAAGATGTGATATAAAAGGGAATGCATTTATTTATTTAATTTCATTGATTACACAGCATAAATGGGAATAATGCTATTTGTATTTTGTTTGTTTGGTTTTGTTTTTTTTTGTATATAATTTTTTTGTGTGCTTGGTGGTATAATGGAGTGAAATTAAGATGCATTGATTTATTTATTATTATTAAGCCTTGGGTTTTTTCACACTTTGGTGGATATTATTTATAATCGTCATCTTCATTACCATAATCATATCTTTCATGTTGCTGAAAAAAGTCTATTTCAACATACTATTAATTTTTCAATTTTTGTTGTACCCTTTTTATAATTATATGTTCATTATTTCAGCTAATAATGATTGGATTACTTTTTTAATGTTACATTTCATTGTAACAACTGTTCTAGATTTTTTCTTTTCATTTTAGGTTTAAAGTGCTTCATTGTTAAATTAATTTTTACTACAAATCTATCTTCAAAATATTATTAGTTATGGAATATTCATTTTTTATCTATGAAATTTTAGAAGCACTATTTCATTTATATAATTTTTTTCTGTAACTGGATTTTTCACTCATATATATATATATATATA